>JASSUY010008808.1:0-32776 GCA_032466535.1 Forpus xanthops
CTTCCCTTCCCTTCCCTTTTCCTTCCTTGTCTTTCCTTCTTCATTTTCATTCTTTTCTTCATTTTCTAATGGATATTGTATATAAAAAGGTTGAAGAAATGGGAACACAGTTTTAATTCCTATAATGTTTCTATAATCGATGCTTTGTATCTGAACAAAAGTGTAAAGAAGGGCATAAATGCACTGAACTGCATTTCAGAAATGACATTGTAATTGCTGGGACTGCCTATCTTACCTTGGCCTCAAGCATTTACCAGGATTTAAATTTATTTCAAACTGTTCTCCCGAGTCTGCCTAATTTTTTTTTTTTGTCCAAATAGCAGCAACTCGCAGTTAGTGAACAAAGCTTCAAGATTTTTTTTTACTTACAGCTAAATTTAACTTTACCCATCCAATAAAAAAGAAATAAGGGAGCCTTTATTATCTCCCTGGATTTCTGGGTATGATACCACATCATAGAGAAGTGGTTATTAGAGACAATGGCCTACCAAGGTGAAGTTTGTAATAAAGCCTATTATGTGGTTTCACCATTGACACTAATGGAATGTAACAGTGATTTAGAATGATTTAATGGTTCCCAGGTTGTGCTCTAATAGTGCTCTTTATATTATGATGTATATCACAAAACCTAATGTGGCTGTTGTGATATATTGACAGTATTCATGCTGTTTCTTTTTTTTAGCTGAATTTTAAAAACTGTCAAAGAAGAAAATTAATAGGCTGCAACTGCTTTATTTTCAAGGGGTCTGTTTTTTAAATGTATGTGCATAAATTTCTATTTGGTGTCATGCTTAAGCTAATAAATTCATTTGCATTTTTATTCCAAAGTCATAAAAGTCGAATGCGTGCATACATGCATTTTTGTGTGTGTGTCTGTGTTTGAAGCCCTGCTTTGAAAAGATTGCACTGTCATCTCAAAATCTGTTTACAAATGGTGCTAATGGTTTCAAATGCACCTAAAAGGGGAGTGTAAAAGACATGCTTTCTTCCTCTCATAGGCTGTAGAACAACAGTAATTTAATAAGAGGGAGGCAGCAGGGGGTATGACTAAGGGTTCACTTAAAAAAGCATCCAAACCCTTAGGGGTCCAGGTGGCTTTAGAGTTGCACTTAAAGTCTGAAATTTAAATAAAAACATGATCATCCTGGAACAGAAACAAAGGAGGATGTATTAGAGCTGAGATACAAGCAGTTTGAAATGGTTTGTGGGCACCTCAGCCATGCCTGACCTATTAGCTCCAAGGCATTTCTGGCTTCAAGTAGGTTAAGGAACAGCATGAATTTTCTTACACTTTCTAAAAGTTTCCCTCCCTTCTCATTGTAGTTTAAAAGCATATCTCACTAAATATCTTTGCTCTAAACATAGCCATTCTGAATACTTCTCAGGCACTCCAGGCCTCTTGAGTGACAGGAAATGGTCCATGGATTGCAGTCGCAGTTGTGAGGGTGAGTTGCCAGTGAAAATACCCACAGAACAGATTTCTCTCTCAAAAAAAAAAAAAAATAAAAAAATTCATAGCTGTCTACATTGAATGTGTGAATCTTAGAGCAAAGGTCTGTGACATTTTTTCTGATAAGTGTTTCCTTCTGTGTTCACGCAAATTCACCCTTATTAAAAATAAGTTCCCATGCTTTTGTATTGAAACCAGGCACAGTTCTTACAGAAGGCAAAAGAAGGATAGGACCATGAGATCTTGATTACAGCTACCTTGATGGTCTCAACAAACACCGCGAAGGGGAGCTGATCTTCGTAATCCCCAGTCAGGCTGAGAAGCTGTGGAAGATGTCACCCATTCCTTCTCCCTCAATAGTAATGAAGAAGGGGAAAATGTCATTCCTGGTGATGACTGGAGAAGGACAAGTCTACCACTTACAGATGTGGTAGACAACAGAAAAAAGGAGACAGGTGCCTGGCAGTGAGTGCGTCATATCACAGAGGCTGTCCTGTACTTGTGTCAGGGAGGCTTAGGGCTGTTCTTTTTCTTCTGTCCCTGGATAACCAGAGCTCGTGTTAAGTGCTCCAACTGTCACTAGCACACCAGGAGGAAGTTGAATGTGGAATGGACAGAGCCCTCAAGTCCCAGGTGGCTAACTGTATGCTCCCTTCCCCCCTAGAGGGTGAGCACTGGTTCAAGCATCTTCCACATCAGCTGGTAGGTGCTGCTGTGGCACTGCTTTCGCTGCTGAGGTGGGCACAACCCATGTGAGTTCATGCTTACCTTCCTTTTGGAAATGTAAAGTAGAGAAAATAATTTAAATTACCCAGCTGAATTCACCCCAGATGAAGTAGTCGTTGAGTGCCCACACTGATGTAAAGGCTATCACATAAGTGGGAAAGGGACACAGCAATCTGTCTCTGTGAAAAGTGATGTGAGGGAGTGCTCAGAAAGAACATGGGCAGCAGTGAGCATAGTTTTTGGACTGTCACTACCGCACCCCAAGCAAAGAAAGAACTTGCTTCTGTGGGACTCTGCAAACACCCTGCTTTGCCAAATTTTGGCTACAGCCTTTTTTATCTGACACTGAAGCTCACTAATTGCTGTTACAGAGCAATAAGACAACACATTCTGTCATATCCTGCTTCAGGTTAGCTAGCTGATAGACTTTCTCTTCTTTTTTTTTTTTTTTTTTTCTTTTTTCTCCTGTGAAAACACCAGCTTGTGATAAAACCTCCTATGAAGAGGCCTGCTGGAACACAGCCAGCAGTCTCCTGTTGGGATCACAGTTTGCATTGCATGTGCTTCCACTCCCATGGATGGGGAATTCAGTGAGCACAAAAGGACAATTTTCCTCCCTTTCTGATTCACCCTCTAAAACTGTCCACAAAATCATAATTTTTCAAGTGTAAAGAGTATGTACAGGCTGGAAAATGGTTTTATAAATAGAACCTTACATTGAATAATGACTTTGGAGCACTGAACTGAGAGAGGACAGGCAGAATTTTGGAGAAAGTCATTTGTTTTTGACACTGAAGTTATCTCAAAGTTATAAGCAAGATATTCCTCAGGAGATGTTCTCTTTCTTTCTTTTTTTACTGTATCATCCCTGTGGAGAGCTTTGTGGAATCATGCAGTACAAAAATTAGGCAAAATATCTGTTATATAACCTCCAAGTTCTCTAAAAATAATGGGAACATCACTATCACCTGAGATTCTCCTTTCCCAAAAATTTATGTACAGCACACACAAAGTGGGGTCAGGAAATTGCGGAGATCATAAAATGAAATATAAAGATCCTTTTTAGAGTCACGCATTGAAATTTGCATAATTATTATCCCATTCTGACTTTTTAACTTCAGAGAATCTATGTGGGTCAGTTTTCCCTGTTTTAATTAGCAAAATCAAAATAACAAAAAATGGCAATTTCCTTCTTTCAAGCTCAAGTGGACTACTCAGCCTGTAGCAATAATTATATTTTTCAAATGTGAGGTGCCTAATTTAAAATACAAGATTCCCAGTAGTTGCAGAAGTTTTATCGACAACTGAAGCAAGTGAACCTATTATTCTTATTCCTTCCCAGCCAAAAGTCCTCTCAGCATCTAAACTTCATAGGAGTTGTGTCACCCATGTAAATAGATTTCTGTGTCAATATTATTTATTGTAAGATATTTTACCCACTGGGGCAAATGAAAAGCAAGGATTTACTAATCAGATTACTAGCACACTTATTCTAATTTATACCTTCCACAGTTAGCCTTTAAGCCACAGTTGACCTCTTATTTTTTATATTAACTGGAAACAATCCATCAAGTGAGTTACCCCTCTCCTTTCAAATCCACTTGTATTACTAAAAGGTTGAGTAAAGACCTCTGGGGAACAAGGGCAATTTTTGACATGGATCTCAACAGATTAAACTATGCAGGGACAATATAGAATACATTGGAGCAATAACATTATCACATCACAGCCTGATTGAGAGGCATTTCCTTGCATTTTTGTCCTTTTACCATAAGCCAATAGTAGCCACAGGCATTTGACTGGAGAGCCCGGAGGATTGACAGGCCTGGCAGTCATTACACGCTGGATTGAATACTAGATTACTCCAAAGTGGCTCAGGGTCAAGGATCAGTGTGTTCCCTTTTGGCACTAAATGACTTTAATATCCTTACTGTATTAGTCAATTACTTTAAAGCTGCTGCTCTCTGAGCTCTCTCTGCCCCCCTGCAGTTTACTATGGACATTTGAATTGCTCCCATACTTAACCCACACATCTGCTTTTAGCTGTCAAAAGAATAGTGCTACAACTGGAGCTACTGACAATGCAAAACGAACAGAGATACTTGCTGTCAGTGTCAAGTGGCACTTTCTTTCCACTGTTTGTTTTAAACATCTCCTAAATAACTCCACAGTGAAACTGTTCCTAATTCAGGAAGAGTCCAATGGCATTTTGCAGTCTACCTTTAATCTGATCTCATCCTGATCAAAACAAGCAGCAATAAGTTATTCTGTCCTCATAGCTTTTTTTTTTTTTTTTTTTGAGGGGGGGAGTAATATTCAAAACTACTGAAGGACGATGGTAAGACACAAGAGAAGGCTTGCTTTAAACTGTTTCTTAAATTTCACCACAGTCATTGTGACTATAGCAAATTACACTGCACTTCTGAATTTATTGGTGCAACACGGTGAAAAATTTTATATCATGGCCACTGAACATTAAAAGGTCTGGCTTGGCTTGGTGTTAAACCAACATGTCTAGATTAAATATGAGCAGAACTGATCTGAATTTTAAAACTGCTTGAAAGTCGTGCCTTTAGTGTTATAGTGAAAGTGATATCACTGCACATGAAAGCACATCAGTGCTGTGGGACCCAACTTGCTTGTGGTAATGTCATTGGGCTAAAAAAGCAGCTTAGGACTTCACTGCTAGATACATGCAGAAATAATTTTCTCTTTTGAATATACTTATTTTCATCTGCATGGGTTCAAATGGGCATGGCATTTTACTGGAAGAGCTGTCAAACGTGCCTTTTGGTGAGCCCATGCGTGCATCACTTGCATGTAGACAGTGATATACAAAGAAGGAAAACCTTTTTCTTCTTTTTCTACTAACCTGCAGTGTGGGTGAAAAGGACTGGTTGTTTTGTTATTCTTCTGAAAAATACAACAGTGTTTCACAAGGATTCACCATGAATATTGCTGCATGCATTAAACTGATCTTTGTGGACAATCCGGGAAAGATCTGTCATGTCAATGTTACATTCCTTAGTTTTCAGAGAACTGTTACATATCTTATTGAGTAAGGATTTAGACTATTCATTTACTGCATGAAGAAAAGCAAATTTTGACATACATAGTAGATGTAACACAGGTCATTATTAGTTGGAATTCAAAAGATCTGATATCCAGGCTGCCCAATACATTTATCAGTGTCCACTCAGACCTCTTTCTTGATGACAGGGTCTAAGTTAAAAACAATCCACTGCACATCATAAGCTTCTGGGCAGTTTAGGCAGTAGCAGACACATTCTGATTCCTGGCTTCAGCAGTTATTTTCATTTCACTTGAAATTAAAATTGCTGTGTTAACAAGTAGTCTAGTAAACATTTTCAAAAAAATAGTCAGTCTTTAAGTGCCTTTATTACTCGGGATCTTTGAGGATAATAAATACTTTTTACGTAACAGAGCTCTAATAAAAACACAGTAATATCATCAGTGCTACAATACATGGACATTTATATACCTTTCAATACACAAAAACATTTTCTAGGGTGAACTCTGAGTTTTCCTATTTCAAGTAGATATTACATGTGTTCTTACTCCAGGAATGCAGACAGACATGTGGACAGCAATATATATTTCGTTTGCAGTGTGCCTCAGCTCAGCGGCTAAGCATAATGAATGGAGCCTTGGGGAATGCTCTGAATAATTGTGCTAATTTAAAATTTAGTCAGCAAAGGACCTTAAAAAACTTGATACCTCTTGGTAATGATGCATCATTAGCACTTTTCATTCATTTATATTTTGTTGTGTTTAGGGATTTGGGTATTCAGGAGAAGAAAGGTAGCCTGACAAGAGAGTGATTGAATCAGCCCCCTTGATACCTGGGAGTGACAGAAGGTGAAGTACTGTAGTTGCAGTTGACAACTACTTTAATATGAGCCACTTATAAATATTTACAATTCATAAGTCAATGATGAGATTGTGTATAGCACATAAATAATACCATAAGTATCTGGCATATTTATTTGGAGCCTGATCATTAGTTTGGAGAGAGCTTAGTGTTAAAGAGTTATAGAAACATTTTCAATTAAAAGAGCTTCTTTTGGAGACTGCAGTGCATAGCTGTATAGAAAATAATATACATGAAACAGGTGAGTTCACACTTCTAGAAAACTGGCACTCTGAAGCACCATTCTCACCTTAATCATGGGAGTAAAGCATCCAACTTCAGCGCAATAACATACTTGAGTGAGATTAATAGGAACTGGCTGTCGATGATTTATTTGGCACAGATACCACAGCACTTAACATATGGCCTTTTTGCAGTACAACAATAAGCATATCAGAATCTAGACATAAAACAGTAAGTTCTGTTTACTGCATAGGACATGATTTTGTTGGGGATTTAATTCCTTTTGTTAAGGAATTCTACTAATAAACTGATTTTGTAGGTTAAATGAGACACCTCAGGTGCATGATTTTGATCTGACTGCAGTAAAAGATCAAGCTCTCACCAGGCTGACGTGTTGAAAATGAAGCACCTACTGACTGACAGATTTCAACATTTCTTGTTCAAGACAGACAATTATTTGCAAACATTTTTCTGTTTCTCATATTAAATTCTGTACACTGTTCATGGAGAAGGGCAGGCAGGGAAAGAAAGAAAACCAAAAACATAATAGACACAAGCTCTTTAAAACAAAATCATATATATTGAAAAAGCTTACAGAAAAGCCCCCCTTTTTTTTTTTTTTGGACAGCTAAAATATTTGGGCTTTCCTGAACTACTTTAGGCACAGTTATTACTTGTAGTATCTGTCTTTTAAATATGAGTGCAAGGTACATTGATGAGTGCTAAATACATCAATCAGGAGTGAAAATTAAATTGCAACGTTCTGGAGCACATACACGAATACATAAAAAGATAAGCTAATCCTTCACAGGTAAAACGTGTAATGTTTGTGTGTCTCATTTTCATGTTTTCTGGATTTTGTCTTCACTACCTTTTTTAATATAACAATAAGGTTTTAAATGACCATTGGGGATGGGTACTCCTTTTTTTCCACCCTGGTGGGTAATGAGAGAGACAACACCTCCAGCCATTATCCCTTTGAGTGCTGAGTGGGAGTGTAGTTAACTTTGATGGCATAGAAGTAAGTACATTTTTGATTGCATGGAAAAAAAAAAATGTCTAGAATAACCTATTCAGTTTAACATTTTCACTGAGTAATTACACATAAAATTAGCTAACCATCAAACTTTTTAGCTACTTTTCCCCATCAGATTAACTGAATACATACACATTTCATCTTTAAGCAGAGAAAAATTATTTTAACCTCGCAATATCCACAGAAACAATCTAGCAGGTTTTTTTTCTTTTTTCATTTTTCACTTGTTGATAATTTTAGGTTTACCTCTCAAATTATAATTAATTTTTCAGATACTAGTGTAGAAAATCAATCTGCAATGTCTTTCTCATGTTTGGACAATGCAGTCAGTCATTAATGCAGTTTCAAATATCAAAGTGTCTGTTTTCTGTTTAGTTTGTATGCTCTTTTGTAATAGGATTGTCAGAGTCTTCTTGTCATGGATCATCCTCCAGTATGTAAACAACATACAAACTTAATATTAAATGATAGACGATCTCATAATTTTCTCTCATAAAATGACATATACAAATTAAGGAGCTAAAGCATGAAAAGTAACATATTTTGGTCTTGTGACTAATGGTAACCTGGTGCTATTGAATTACTGAACTGTGTCTGAGAACTAATGAGAAAAATTTCCCAGGGGAATCTTTATCCAATGCACTTGGAGAGCACCTTGGGGACTCATTCCGTGTCTGTCACCTTTCCCGTCTCATTGACACTCAGCTTCTTTACCACCATTACACTGTGCAACCATTTCACTTTACACCTCACGATTAGAATATTAAAAGGAGAGAATACTACACTACTTGCTCCAGATAGCAGAGTTGTTTTTGACACTTAAAATAGAAATTGTCACTGAAATATCACAAGGACATGACTGTCTCCAGCTCTAGAGCTCCAGCAGAACATTTTAAAGCTTATAGCTGTACTGTTTTGCAGCTAATTATATCTTTTATCATATTCTTTTAACAGCTAGTTTGTTAATTTCTTAATTAGCAGTGATACACTTAAAGATGTGTCATGTCATATAGACTACTCAAATGATTTCTGTTAAAATTTGGGTAAAATTTGCTCCTGTCATAGTTGCAAGGACTGAGTCACTGGTATTGATTATATAGTGATGAGTTCTTAAATAAAGGAATGGAAATGTAATTAGCAAAAATGTAATATTTCACGTGATAAATATTTGGTGAAGACTTGTGAAGTCTGAAAAAAAGAGGAAAAATATTCAGTGTCTGTAAACGGCTTTAGCTTCTTTGACTTAAGAACACTGCTCATTTCCCTCAGTGAGGATTCGTCTCACATATCTTATGTGCATATTTAGAAGAGGTTTGGTACACCCCGTTAGGGTCAAAGCTTGTCTTCCTCTGAAAAGCTTCCTCACTGAAGTGTACAGAACTACTCTCATGAGTAACAGCAGAAGGGATTTGGCCTCGGGGAATAAAGCTCAGCTGAAAAAAAGAAGAAAACAAAGTTTAAAAAGATCCAACTATATTTTTTAAAACTTAAAATGTGCTCTAATTTCTCATGGTTGGTGATTCCAGAAAGAAATTAATTGAGGGCAATGGAGAATTTTAAAAATGAAGAAAAACCCCAAACAAATTAGGCCAGCAGGGGAAAATAAGTTTTGCAATTATATATAAAAAGGATATCTTCTGCATACTGTAGCAAATGTTCACTTTTCCTATAATATTGAAAGTATGGTGATTCCTGCCATGAGGCCCAAGGTGCTACACATACAGCTGCATGCATCCATTGCACAAGTATTTGATTTTATTAAATATAATAAAATGATATTTTATTTAACCAAATGTCGGGGGGGGGGGGGGGATGGTCACACAATTGTGTTTTGTAGAGACTGAGAACTACTGAATATATTTAGCTGTTTAATATATTACTGGTACTTATTGCCTCCATTGTTTACTTTTATCACTTTTTTTCCTCAGCAGATTCTTAAGCTTAAGTGTGGAAAGTGTGGAAAGAGGAGATTGTTTTGTCAAGTTTTAGGAAGAAGTAAGGCTACATGATAATTTTGGTTTCGTCTTCTAGCAAAGTTCTTTCCAGGGAATTGGGAAACGTGTGCTCTCATCTCGTCCTTCTTCTAAAGAGTGGGATTTCTGCTACAGGACTCCCTGAGGACAGGGTGAAAGTAGTGGTTTTTTTCAGTAGGCTGTGACAGCCTACTGGTGAGTTAGAGAACTACTATTTCTTGAAAATACTTGACTGTATGTGTTCTAGCCTTGTATTACCAACAGTTCAGTCTTTCATTGTTGATTCATAGAATCATAGAATAGTTAGGGTTGCAAAGGACCTTAAGATCATCTAGTTCCAGCCCCCCTGCCATGGGCAGGGACACCTCGCAGTAAACCATGCTGCCCAATGCTCTGTCTAACGTGGCCTTGAACACTGCCAGGGGTGCAGGCACACTGTGCAGGGTTTGAAGTAGAAACTTTAGGAGACTGGCATGGTGGCTGCTTTGTAATGCCTGGTGAAACTCTGTAGGTGTCAAGAGGGACTTTAATGCAGCTTTGGCTTGGTTCATTGGTTGGTTTTTTTATCAAACCTGGTTTTGACTCTTTTTTTAAAGTTGGAATTTATTTCAGATGCAAGCCCCATTTGCCAGTCTCCAATAGCTCCCAGTGCTGTGCTGTGCATCCATTTGCACAATGATCAGCTTTGAGACCATACCAGCAGCCAAAAGCTTCCAGGGCTTTTGCTCAGCAGAGCTGTGGGGTGCACCACTGCAGACACGCATTTGCCAAAGAAGCCTTGGTGTGAAGCCAACAAGAATTTTGGAAAGCTATGGGGAAATATCTTTTAACTCATATCAGGGCTTTACTTCTCCTTTAACTGACGCATGTCCAGGTGCTTAGGTGTCATTGGACATCCATACGGACAGATTTAAGGCGAGGAGCATTGACTTTCAGAGAAAATTTTTCAACTTGCCATATGCAAGGTGAGAAAATAGTTACTGAGAACACAACGGGTTCACTGTCTGCTTTTTGTTTAGCATGAGGAGTGGTGCCCGATCTGGTGTATGCCATGTTTGAAAACTGGATGCAAAGTAGTCAAAATGTAAACACATTTTCTTAGCTATGAGGGGATTTTAATTAGTCTTTTACAAGGTTCTTAATATCTCAAGGGAACTTTTTTGGTGTGTAAGTGTGGTTTTGTTTTCTTAAGCTGTAGCCCAAGGAAGTGGAGGTTTGCTCATTTATTTAACTGTTTTTGCGAGTTTTTGTGACTGTAGTAACTGTAACACTTTAAGGGTTGGTAAAGATGTCAGAGTTTTAAGATCTTACTTGTAAAATAGTCAACAGCTTTGCCTTTTTTAAAGCATGTTAATGTTTTTTATGGACACTTCCTTTTGTATACTGAGTGAATGTATTGTTATAGATTTAGTGTTTAATGGACCAATAAAGTTTTTCTTACATTTGAAATGAATCGGTGTGATATATAAAAATTGTAAAGTCCATTTATTTTAGGAGAAACATGAGACATATTTGAATATATGAGGTAAGGAGTTGCTGAGGCAGTAATGGTAAACTGATTGATCATTGTTATTCACTACACTGGAACACTGTATAGCAATGAGAATGTTGGCCTATGGAATATTACATGTCTTCCCTGTCCATATGGTTTTGTATCCCTCCAGAGCGTGACCTTCATGAGATGACAAGTTGCACAGATTTGTCTGTACAGTCGAGCCTTCACGGAGCCTTCTCTTCTCCAGGCTGAACAGTCACAACTCTCTCATTCTATCTTCATACGGGAGGTGCTCCAGTCCCTTGATCATCCTCGTGGCCCTCCTCTGCACTTGTTCCATCAGTTCCATGTCCTTTTTATGTTGAGGACATCAGAACTGCACACAATACTCCAAGTGAGGTCTCACTGGAGCAGAGTAGAGGGGCAGGATCACCTCCCTTGATCTGCTGATCACACTCCTTTTGATGCAGTCCAGGCTGTGGTTGGCTTTCTGGGCTGCAAGAGCACACTGTCAGCTCATGTTCATTCTCTCATCAACCAACACCCCCATGTCCTTCTCCACAGAACTGCTCTGAGTCTTTTCTCTGCCCAACCTGTAGCTGTGCCTGGGATTGCTCCGACCCAGGTGCAGGACCATTCACTTGTCATGGTTAAACTTCATGAGGTTGGCATCCGCCCACCTCACTAGCATGTTTTCTCAGTTGCCAAATGGTGGGGTGGACAGCAGCTGAATATGGCACCTAGATCCGCACCAGGGAAAGTGCTGCTTTTCCCTGTACCACCCTGTAGTCCTTGCTTCCTGCCATCTGCATGTAGGCTGCTGCAGAATCTTGTATCAGCATGTGCTGGCTGCAGCCTGCCTGCTGGGGCTGGTTGTGCCTGTGCCATAGACCCACACCAAGACCTGGGTTCCCTGTGGCTATGAGAAGCTGCTGACCAGGTTTCATGGGGTGGAATGGTGGCTGCTGTTCTCCATGCAGCTCTGGTGCATGTAGTGGCAGGCTCTGTGTTTTGACCATGGTGCAGGTGGTTCCCAAGCAGTGCCAAGGGTCTGTGAGAGCAAGCAGTCTTTGCTCAGCAGCCTGCCACCTTCACCTCACCCTGCAGCACCATGGCAGGATGTTCCCTCCTGGAGTTTCAAACCAGGAAAACAGAAGCATTTGAATTGTGTGTTGTCGTAGTGTTTGTAGCATGCAGGAAAGAGTTAATGTGCGGTGAGACATTAGACCCTGCTGCAGGAGGTCCAGGACTCTGCAACTGCCTCTCCAGCTGAGTGCTGCTCTGCTCTGCAGGTGGCGGGGACAAGGGGAAGCTACACATAAGGTTTGTAAGATGTGGGATTGCAGCATCTTCACTTGACAGAGGCCACACATGGAGCTATGTCTGTGTTGCACAATCATCCAGAAAGAGGTGATGGTGCAAGAGGAGCTTGTTTAAACACACACAGGGACTGCACTGTCTCCGATGGGAAGGTGATTGGCAGGAGGTTTCCCAAGCCTGGACTATGAACCTGGGGCAACAGCTGGACTTCACTATCCCTCAGCTTCGCTGTCCCTCAGTTGGTTTGTCAATGCAACAGGCAGTGGGCTATGGCAGCCTGCTCTGATGTCCCACCAGCACCTTCTGAAATAAAGGAAGAGCTTGGGCTGCCCGAGCTGCGACTGTTTTCTGTGGCTGCCGTTTGAGAAAGGCAGTGTGTTTTCTCCTGGGGGAGGTTAGAAATTCACAGCTTCATGCAGTTGCCTTTGACAGCACAAGAGCCTCCTTCCTTCCAGTCTCCAGTGGCAGTGGCTGTGGTATAGACTGTAGAAGAGCCCAGGGAATGGCCAAACTCAAAGGTGGCAACCTGGTGCAACCAACAGTCAGTGTGCTTCTTCTCAGCCCCTGTACCAGCAGGAGAACTTCCAGCCATGGCAGGGGACACAATGGGTGGAGGTTCAGAGGCTGGCAGGAGTTTGGAAGTTTCCTGATGGAGCTGATGTGCGTTGCCATGCTCTGACCAGCACATGCTGCAGGCAGGGCACAGTGGGGCAGGCCTGTGGCACCCACTGTGAGGGACAGATCACTTGTGCAAGATGCATGTGCTGCAGGCTCCCTTTGTGCACCCATGGTGTGTGAGCACAGAATGAGAAACTGCTCCTGCTCAGACTGCACCCAAACCATCCAGAGAGCATTTCTGCCAGGTGAAGGGCAGCTCCATCCAGTGAAATGCAAGTGCATGAGAAGGAAGACACAGATTTTTGCTTCATAGCCTGTGTTCTCGTTCATAAATAATACTGCAGTTACAGCCTATGTTCAGCTAGAAAAAGATGTTTATTCTCATCTTCTAAGCATAATGTGACAATACCCTCTGTGTTGCTCCAAAGTAACTAGCTTTCCAGTCCTCAGTTGAAAACCTGGAGAGTGAAGTTGGATTTGGCGAAGCCAAGCAGAAAGGAGGACTGAAAGTGGAGATCCTTTCACGATTAAGTGCTGTGCCAGGTGCGTGCTCCAGCGCTGTGACTCTGGGATGCCTCGTGGGGCAGGTTCCCAGGGCTGCACTGCTCCTGGAAGCCTTAGCAATTATGGGCAGGCCCACAGTGAAAACTTCCTGCAGCGCAAGCCTTTGATAGCACCATAAACCTCAATGGTATTTTTACTGTACCGAGAACAGGAATTCTTTCATTGTTTTGATGCACTCACCTGATAACTCCGCATTTTCCCTGTGCTCTTCGGCTGGGAAGGAGCCCATTTCCTCAGGGCTACTTCTGATCTTTTAAACCCTCACAGTACTCCCCATCTGCTGAATCCTGTTTCCCATTGTTCCTTTTAAAGCAATTACCCTAGAGGCTGCAATATCCTTCCCTTCAGCTGTCCTTGGCACTTGTCCCCTCATCCCTTTCCTAGCTCCAGTTTGAAGAAGAATGTAGTAGAAATCGCATGGTATCCAACAGCTTTCTATACTTCAAATTACAGGGTGCATCTAGATGGGTTTCTTTACTGTTTGTTTTTTAGTCCTTTCCTAATGGCTGCTAATGGTTCATGCAGTGGTTTGGTTTTTAACTTGGTGACTTTTCATGAGTGCAGTACCTGCTGAGAGAGTGCTCTGAGTGCAGACAGCAGGTCAAAGCCTGGCTTTGTGTATGTGAAATTTAGGATCATTGTCTCTCTATAGGTGATTCTGCATTTATCTCCCAATGTCCTTTTTTTTGTTTAGTCACATGCAAGTCACAAGCTGTGAATACAATGCCCTGCAGTCAGCTTTTTTGCTTTTACAGGATGTGATACTGTTACTCACAGTTTCCTGGGAGTGGGAGGGCAGAGAGGTCTAATAGAGTTCTTAGAGGAGGTCTGCCAAAGGAGTTGAACTACTCTACAGGAGAGAAGTCTCTATCTTAGCAGGACTGGAAAGGTACTAACAAGCCCTTGGCTTTGCCAGATTGCTCCCAACCACTTCGTGCCTGGCTGCAACTTGCTGTTTCTGACACATTCCAGAGAGATAGACAAAACTGCACTTTCTTCCCACCCTGTAAACACCAAATCCAAAATGGCAATAGATTCAGTCTTTTGCTGAGAAACCATTACATGCTGCTCCCTAGATTTCAGGGTAAATTCAAAAACAAGTGAAGCTCCAGGCTATTTTGTCTCCTTTTTATTTTTACTTTTATACAAAAAAAGAAGTCTGACATAGTCACATCAATGAGAACAAGCTGCAGTGTGCACTCTGCCAACAACAATCATATAAGGATTTAAAATATATTGGTTTATTGTTTGCAATAGCAGCGTTAGTTTGCTTGTTCTTAAATATCCCCAACTCCAAATTGCTGAGCTTGAAATTCCTGAAAGTCCTCTGGGATGGTATCTGAAAACAGGAAAATATGCAAAGGTTTAGTCTCTTCCAACAAAACAAGAGAGCACTTAATTAATTACCCACACATTTTTCTTTAGGTACCATGCCTTTTCTTTTGTTTATGCATTAAGAATGAATAGGGACTGTTCTCAGTTTTAGCTGTATACCAGTGAAATGCAGAGGGAGGCTAACTAGACAGCGCACACCATGGCACTGCACCAGCTCATAATAGAGCACTACCAACCTTCAAATTACACTTCCATACAAAAATTTTGTGGCTTCCACATCTATATTTTTATTAGTTAATGCTGACCGGAAAGGCAGAAAATGTGGTTGTCTTGCTCTGTACCCCAGACATGTCTTTATGTCAGTGTCTTTGTTTCTTATGGCTCCTAATTCAACTTCCCTGTGATGGTTTCCCATGCTGCAAGAAGAGACTGAAACATTAACCCAAGGACCAATAGCAGCTGGTAGAAGAGCACCACTTCAGCACTGGTGAAGTGAGCTGGAGGTGGATCAATGTCGTAAGAGCGACTACAGTTCTGCTGGACATGTTTGCAGGGTGCCTTTGCCAGCTCCCATTGTATCTGGAGAGCCACAGAGCTAACCACAAAGCTAAAGCTGCAGCCAAAGATGGAGCATCAACAAAGAAGCTCAGCTGCGTGACCTCAACTTTATTTCAGTTATTTCCACCTTGATGCAGGAAGGGTAACTAAACTCAAAAAGGAAGTAGCTATGCAAATACACACAGAATACAGCAAAAAGGGCAAGTTCTTTTTTTTGTTGACTTTGAGGCTTGAAAAGTCCTTTTAAGCTTTTCCTGAAATGAAAGCAGGATGCTTGGAGACTCCAGAGACTTCTCTGAGTGGGCTTAGTCACCCTATTGAAGTGGCTGCAGCAAAGTCACTGCCTGCTCACTCCCAGGACAGTATCTACGGCTTCAGCAGCAGCTCTGAGATACGACTGCTGGGAACCTACATATGTCTGGGAAACCACAAATATAAGAGTCTGTTTTCAGACTCTTATCAAGTAATTTATAATTGGAAAGCACCACTGTCTAGAAGTTTCCCTGTTTAACCATGACCTCCAAGCACTAGCTATAAGCTTACTGAGTGCTCAGGAACCAGGGTCCACCATCAGAACACACCATAGAGCCAGGGTCTGGCTGTACAGTGGCTGTGTCCACTGCAGACACAGTCTTGGCTTCTTGCATCCACAGAGAGCAGACAGAGAAACTATTCCAACTTGACTGGTAACTTGATTTCTAAAGGCTGCTTTGGTCAGGTAGGGGGTGATGCTGAGAGGAGTGGGGTAGTCCATCCAACCTCACTACCAGCAAGGTAGTGTTGCCAGGGCAGAAATGTCCTGACACAACCAGCTTCTGTGTGAATGACCAAGGATTGAGTTACTCCATACAGTGGGAGATCAGGGCTAAGCTGGGAGGCTCTGACCCCAAAAGGGGTAAGCCAGCATGGTCCCACAGAGTCTGAGAAGGATTCCTCCACAGGACAAAGCACATCTCATGATCTTTTCCTCCCACAGACAGGAGCAACCAACAGGTACACGTGTGACACTGATGCCTGGTGACTGATCCCAGTGGCTCTCCGAATTTTTTTCGCACTGTATTTACAGCTCACGGCATCCTACATGTATGAAGGCCTCAGAATGTATATTGTGTGTGGATAGCTCATGGTTGGTTGGTTTTAAACAACGTGTCTAATTCTCTGATGGCAGCTATACTACTTAGTTGGCACAATCTCTGCAGCAGAGCGACTGCTCTGGGAGGAGCAGTTGTGAGGTGTCAGTTCCTGTCTGGCTGGGCTGCAGCATGCTGCTTGTGGCAGGGGAGGCGTTTCACAGCTGTGAATAACTTGTAAATGAAAAGCAATGGAAGGGATGCAAAATGGCTTAATCTAGCAGTCACACTACCACGCTACTTGATGGTCATTTGCTAGTTGTTAACTAAAATGATGTAGGAGCAACATTACCATTGCAGCGGTATTTCAGGTTGGACCAAATAATGTTTTCCTGAGAGAAGCAGAAAACTCCAAGCCGTCCTCCACGCATCGTGGTGTCTATAGTTACACCAGAGTCTGCCACTAGGTCAGAGCCTTCATAGAATCTTGCCCTTAATGAAAGCGAACAGAAGGTCCATTATGTCTTTTCCAGGGCTGCAACATTCACAAGAGCAAGCTCATTATCGATGGTGGCTCTAGCCTTGGAAATGGTATTCTCCCTCCTTCCCATAGGAGAAAAAGAAGCTAAGATAGCTCTTCTTGGAGGCTGGGGACTGAAGTAATGCTGCATGCTGTCAAGAGCTGGACAGGGAACGTGTTTTGGGGAGGGTTGGGGTTGTTTTACGCATCCTACAAAAGCCCTGGTATATTTTTTTGTGTAGTCAGTCAGGTTGAGAGCTTTAACTCTAGAAAATTTCCAGTCAACAGTTATAAGAGAAAGAGAGAACCAGATTAGGCCAGATGAAGAAGGCCAGATGGATATTATCTCACACAGTTTGAAGCTAAACCTTTTTTTCCTTTTTAAAAGGCAAAGTTTCAAACAAACCATTTTGAATGTTAAACTTCACTGTGAGTTTCTTTTAAAATGTGACTGCGATTAATTCCAGGAACGGTTCTGATGATCTGGCATTTTGTTATTAGGAAACCCATCAGCAAATTCCCAAGCAGCTCCAGGAAGAGTTGCACCCTGCCAGCTTCCCAGCATGTGCCCTGCATTTAGGGCTTCAGCAGAACCATGCTGGAGCTAGCTGGGATGCTACAGCACTGTCTGCACCAAGTCCTCAGCCTCAAACAAAGAGCACTGAAGGGAAAGAAAGCTCTTGTGTCTTTTTATAAAATAAGAACACCACCTCCCCCTTGACAATTCCTGTTATGTCCCTAAGTTTATTTCCTGATTTGCTGAGGCAGTTCAAAAGCATCTGTACAATGAATAGAACTTGTTGTCTTTCAAATTTCTGTGGGAGAGTCTTGGCTCAAGTGACTTTTTCTTATGCTTCCTTGAAGCCTCAGAAAACCTTTGCTAGATGCATTATGGTCTGTGGCATCTGGCCTAAGCAGATCGCAACAAGATGAGGACAGAGAGCTGGCAGAGGTTCACTTTAGGCCTGGCTGCCTTTAGTTTCTGAAGGACTGTGACACTGACTTTGCTAGCTTTCCCAGTTGCAGGGGGCATTAATCAGGCTGGCTAGAGACTGCAACCACAGGCATATGTTTGCTTGTGAAGCAGCTCCACAAACAGCTTGGACTAAACAGAAGTTGCCACCCAAGATCTATTCACAACTGCCCTGTGGCTGGGACACAAGTGACAGAATAAATGTTCTTAACCCACTTTAGCAGGAAGTCAAACACGCTCATTCTCATTACCAACTGAAGATGATGCTCTACACCAGAAAACTGGAATAATTATAAATATAAAGTTACTGCACCTCAACTGCTGGGTGGTGTTTTTTTGAAGAACAACTGACATACCTCTATTTCTGTTCTATTACAGTGCTGCAAAGCTGAGGTGATGCCAGTTTTTGGGGTTATTTTGCATTTTAACACTGTCCTTCATCTACAAGTATAACTCCTGTTGACCTGGATGGTGCAGAGTGAAATGTTTCCTCCTGAGGGGTGATTTTTTTTATGTTTTTCAAATAACAAAATAAATAACATGCATTACACAGCTTTGACAAACTTTCTGAATACATACTCTGTAATCTCAAATCTATCATGTCAGGATAATTACTGATCTTAGTTAGGATCACAACCTTTTAAGGGGACAATTTTTACCAATTCTGTTATCCCAGAATCTGTAAAAGAACTATCATGATTCCAACAAAAATACTCTAAAGGATCAAAATTAAGAAATTATGAAATGCATTGTTTTTGACATAAGTGGCCACCGGTAGCTTGGAAAACAAGGTATTAAAGCCAGAAAAGGGCTTATTAGGGTAGTACCCAGTTACGACAGCCAGATGGTATAAAACTCAGGTTACAAACAAGCATAACTTGGAATTATGTTTCCTAGGAAAAGTATTGCAGGCTGAATTTCAAAAATCTAGCCTGCTACAAGGCTTCATCAGTGTAGAGCTCAAACATCTCACAAGTTCCCAGGTTATTGCCTGAATTATGTGTTGAGAAACAACAGTTTAGGCAGAAATGTATCTGTAATCACCGTATTTATCCTTTCCTCTCTTACCTGATGTAACCGATCTGAGGTCTATGCTGTAAGAACCAACGGTAGGAGACTTTGTCTTTCCAACCTACATTTCGGGGGTCCTTCCATAGCAGCCTGACCTGGTCAGTGGTGTCCCCTGTGTGCCAGAGGGAGTTGCGGAGGTGCTCACCAGGACCCGTCTTTGATTTCACAGCCTGCAGAAATACAACTTGCCAATGCCAATCACAGAGAAATGTGATTTTTAGGAGTTTTAAGTCCTTCTGTAATGGGCAGCAGGTATGCAGAAGCACCCTCCCTCCTGTCCACATGCTCCTAATTTTTGTATAACTGGAGCCACCGCTTGCATGGAAAACCAAGGACAAGGAGGCAGTCTGACTAGCTACAGTCAGAGCACAATGACAGCAGAGACTAAACCCTTCAGCTGATGAGCAGGGGCAAGAACAAATGGTGCTATTAAAAGGGCAGTGTGGCAGTTTTGCTGCTGTTGCAGGGAGATAGCAGTCAGGCAGAACAGCCACCATGCAGTGATGGCTTGGCCAATGCACAGCATGGTGGCTTAGCCCACGGTAGTCAGATGGTCTGGTGGCACAGCCAACCCACGGCAGGATGGCACAGCCAGGCTATGATGGCTGCTGTGTCGCCAGCTAGGAGCTACAACAGGTACCTTTAGCTGAATGCCAGGCTCTGCAACAGCTCTGAAGGGAGTCGCTTGCCAGTATGTCTGTTCAGTCTGTTTCCACATTACCACATAAAAGCTAGAGCTGTCTTGATAACCAAAAATAAAGCCAGCGTAGTCATCATCTGTCACGGTGTTCACATGGAAAGTGCCCTCAAAGTCAACACCATTAAAAGCTGTGTAACCTGAGGGATACACATGGGTTAAATCAAGTTTGAAGAAAATGAATTCACATGCTCTAAGTTTTTTGCTGTAAAACTTGAATCTCAGAAGAGGTACATACCAACAGCAAGGCCAGGATCACTGTTCATAGTCTGCACAATTTCCATGCCCTGTAAAAGTAAATTTAGGCTGGTTGGTGTCTGTGATGAGCTGAATTTGCTATACCTGGCAGCCTCTTCTGCCTCCCTCTAGCACCCCCTCCACTCATCTCCTCCCTTTGCTCACAATAACACTTGTAGTTAATTAATTAAATTAATCTATTTATTTTATATATTTATAAGTCTTTATAATAATTTACAATAGTTCTAGATTTATAACACTAAATATATTAAATATAAATATATATAACATATAATTATAATATATAATATGAAATAATGTAATAATAATTTATGATAATTTTAATTATTTATCTATAATTAATCTGAATTAAAATGAGGACTATAATCAAATACTAATGTTTCAGCTGCTTGTGTGCCCTGAGTCAGGAATGACTTGCCTTTCCTACTGCAGAATTTGATTTTGCAAATCACTGAATGAGAACTGGGTGCGGGGCTGGCGAGATTTCAGAAAGAGGGCTGGAGTGGAAGAGAGCTTTTCCTACGCCTGGCTTGTCCAGTTTGATCATGGAATTTGGGATTATACTGACTGCTGGGACTGCGTTAATGAAGGTGTATACGTCTCAGCTGGCTTGGTAGCGACTTTGCCAGTGGGAATAAATTGCACATTTCCTGTTGACTCAGAACACATTAGCCTCCTGGAGACCAAAATTTGTTAGTACAAGTAAGAGTTACTGGACTCCATCTAGAGTAAATGCTCTGCTACACAGCAGGTCAGACTTTCAAAATTTTGGGAAGGATTCATGAAACTGTTTGTTACAGAAATACGTCAATAGTGTGACACAAAAGTCATGCGTTTGCCTTCTTGGCAGCAGTGAAATCCACCCAGGAAAAGTTGACCACCCTGTACTTATTTTAGACTATTAGAAGCACCAAAGCTATCATATGCTAAAAAAATGTTTCTTTGTTATAATTCCTGTAAAACAGTCAACCAACTAACAGCTTCCACTTTCCACTTGTTTGTCAGAGGACTAGCAATTACAGAGAGTTTTTACTGTGGCTTTCAAAAGATCTTTCTCAGCTAGGCAAGAATGACCAGATGCATTTTTACCTGGTTAAGAACCACCCAGTTGGGATCAATCTGTGCATCCCCCTCTGGGTCCAGCACCACTGTCTGATAGGCCCTGAAGTCTGTCAAGGTGATCTCTGCGTTCTCAGGGCACACATCAATCCGATCAATCACTGTATCCTGGTCAAAATCAGACTCACAGATATCCCCAACTCCATCACCTGAATGCATCAGAGAAGTGAAATGTTTATGATTTAGCAAGTAGCCATTTGGATCAGGGTGCCTGAGATGCTGGAGTCTCAGCCCTGATGGCTGCAGTGCCTGAGGAGGGGACTCAAGGTCCTCTGCCTGGGCCAAAGGGCCCCTGTGTGTCAGGTTCCCTCCTGGGACTAGTGCATGAAGATGCAGTAACTGTGTTGGATACTGGTGCACACTTGTAGTGCCTAGGAAAGGATGTAGTGCCTAAGCACTGAATGGCTCCTGAAGGCCCATCTTACCATTATCATCTTCCTGCCCTGGGTTGGGGACCAGCCTGCAATTGTCAGGGCCAGGGGGCAAGAGGTCAGGAATGCCATCGTTATCATCATCCTCATCACATTCATCACCCAACCCATCCTTGTCCGTGTCCAGCTGGGAGCTGTTGATGACAGTGGGGCAATTGTCTGTGCTGTCCTGGTGCCCATCGCCATCACTATGAGCAAAGAAACAAAAAAGAAACAGCATGCCAGCATCAGCTCTTGCCTCGGCATGGGGGACAGCATGGGTACTCAAGAGGGAATTGCACTGGAAGCATGCCACAATAGGAAACAGACCAAGGGGCACAACAACCTTGTGTCACTCAGGTGGCTGAACAGCAAGGAGACAAGCAGCAAACACAGACCATAAGATAAGGCAGCAGGAATGTAAAGACTAAGCCTGGAGCTATAAAAATACTCAGAGAAGAAAAAGAAACCTTACAGAGAGTGGGGAAAGGTACTAGAGCCCAAGATCTCAAACAACACTCCAAAAGGATGCTAAGACACATCCAACAAGTGCAGTGTCATTAATCAAAAGGCTCCCAGGAAACAGCAAGTACTCAACAGCTGGTGCTCCTTGTCAGACATGTTGTCCACAAGTGTCTTGGTGCTCATGAACATGCAGATGTGAGTGTGAATAAGAATTTATGGAAGACTCTGCATGAGCACGGGAAATCAGACTTGCTTAAAAACAGGCATCTATTTCCCCCTCCTCCCTATCAAGTTTTATTACATTAGAGTCCCACAGGGGGCTGCACAGGATGAAACAGAGAAGTCCGTAGCTTCCAAGCACCCTCCCCCAGCATCAGTAAAGAGTCACAAGGAATGGCAACTGGCTACATAAAAAGAGTCTGGGAAGTTATGGGAAGGCTGAGTTGTTTCTTCATGCCAACAGTTAAGTGCATCTGTGCAAAAAAAATGGCCTGAAGTCAGGTGTGTCTTGTATACACACCATAAATAAAATAGTTTCTGGTGATAAGCAGGCATGTCTCCTCTCAGTAGCTTTATGCTGAACAGAAGCAGAGCAGGTGACATGCAGCCAAACTAGGGAAGTGCTGCAGCTTATACCTATGCATATTCCCACCTATCTTTCACTTCTTAAGAGAAGTACTTTTATTTTAGGTCAGAACAACTGATATTTGTACACTCTTACGATGAAATGCAATGAGGACCATGCACACACATTTACTGCAAGGTTAACCTCAGGTTTCTACCAGGAAATGCTTCATACATGTTAATTACATTTGAAGAAAATAAACCATGTCCCTTTTTAAAACAGGAAAAAAACAAGGCCATATCTACCTAAAACAGCTCTCAGCCTGGGCCCTTTGCAGCTACTGGCCCAAGACTGGGAATGCTTCCTGTAGAGGTCAAGAAGTGGGCTCCCTGCACTTACCATCCCAGCAGCAGCACCCACCTGAGGGTGAGAACTTGCAGACACCTGCAGCGAACAATATGCTGTGCCAGCACAGGATTTATCACTTCGCTTTCTTCTTCATTTAAGTAAGGAGAGCATGGGAGGACTTGCCACCCCTAATGCTGCCTATGCAGAAGCTGCTTCCAGGCAGGTGTGAGCAGTTTGTCACAGGACATGCCCCTGTGAATGCTCAGGGTGTGTAAAGCCAGAGAGGAGCCTGCCACTCTTGCTGTACTAAAGCAAAGGGGCTTATCTTTTTTTTTTTTATTTTATTTTACATTTGGTAATAAAATTCTGTTTCTGGAATACTAGATTCTTATGGAAAAACATGCAGCCCTTAACTGTGAAATTCCTGCTGGATTGAAAAAGAAAGAAAAGAGGAATGAAAATAAAGAAAAGAAAAAAGCCTTTTACTTCACTAAAGCTCTGAGCAGTGCTCTGGGCTTTACAGCCAGAGAGCTGCGCTGAATATCACTTCCACAGGAACTTGCAGGAAGCCTGTGTGAACATGGGGCTAAAGGTGAAACTGTACGGCTACAGGGAAGTGACCCAACAAGGCTGCTGGTTCAAACAATGTTTTCTGAAATAACACCTCTTTGAGGAGGTACTGGAGTTAAATACAGGCTAGTCTGAGGGATTAAAGCTCTCCAGGAAGCTTGAGCTTGATTCAGCTCAAGACAGGCCTCTCCCCTTCTCTGCTGCTGTTACAAGCCATATAGAACATACCTGTCCTGATTGGTATCACAGGAATCTCCAACCAGGTCGTTGTCAACATCTGACTGCAAAAGGGAACAGTGAAAGTTCCAGTATCAACTGCTGGGAGCATTTACTAAAATGGCAGTATTAAACCAAAACACAACCAAATCAAATGTAACTAAAATAAAAGCATGGAAAAACATCTGTTTCACAAAACACATTTTCTTGTTTGCATCATCCATTTAACCAGAAAGTTTATTTAAAGGAAGAAGAAAAAAACAAAACCAACAATGAGTAACGAGGGTTAAACTTGATTGGAGTAGATCAAGCAAGGTGAGTAGTTCAAGCAAATAGGTATCCCTCATTTCTAACCACAGCTGATGTCTTCAGCAGCTTTGAAAATCTACTATGTTTCTATAAAGTTTCCAGCAATTTTTGTTAGTCACAAGGGGCTTAATCAGAACTCAAAAGCATATGAAAAGTCTCCCTGACTTCTCACCTAGCAGCAGTAAAAAGTTTTACTAAATAAGGACACTGGGATTTTGTCCTAAATAAAGAAGTATCAAGTGTAACTAAATCACACTACTGTGTTGAGTCTGGCATTGGACTCTGTGGAAACAAGCATGTCCATGTTTCAGAGTATGCCAGTAGAAAATACGGTCAGGGCAAAGGTGCTAACGACATCCTAAACTATGATAATACACCCAGTACCTCCTGTTTCTCATTGTCAGGAGACTGAAGATCCATAAAACCTTGCCAAATACCTACTGTTAAAAATGTAAACATCCTGCATGAGCTTCTTCGTTCTCATGCTTCTTTTTCAACCTCAAAAATACTTCTCCCAAAATGAGGGTATTTTTTCCTTGTGTCTACTGACCTGATTTGGGTTGCTGATTGTCGGGCAGCTGTCACAGGCATCACCAACACCATCATTATCTGTGTCCTCCTGGTCTTGGTTGGGGATCCTCTGACAATTATCCAAAAGGTTCTTAATACCTAGTGAAAAGCACAATGTTAGCTAAAACCAATTCCTTCATTGGTTACTGGACAACATAAACATTAAGATACTATTCCTTTTCAGCAGCTACTTCATCTTGCAATGACATTATAAGCCTGCACAGCAGACTCTTATGTGTGCATCTGTTCTCTTAAAAGAAGTTAGAAACATCTTGTTAAAGAACAGCTTTCAACCCCATCATACACACTTTGTTAATTATATACAATTTGTTCTATCCTGTTCCTGTTTCACAGCTTAGAGGATGGAATATTTCACCTTTGTTATTACACTTGAAGAGTTGTGATTGTTTCCCTCTTTTAAGCCTCCTACAGGAATAAAAAGTTATGTGGCTCTTGGCCATCTGGGATAGGCAGCAGCTGAGTACTCTGGGACATGTTTGTACCTTTAAGGAATTACTGAATGAATAATGACCTTAACTTGCACATAAACCTTGGCTACGTTTATCTGTTACAGTGTTTGGGGCTTCCAATGAAAGCTAAAAGTTACATATTAATGTAAATGAAAACAACTGCAAACACAGATTTCATGAAGAAAGACAATGAAACTGGTGACAGGAAATCTCCTAACACATGGCACATTCTGGGCAAATTTCAAGAACATCAGAGAAGCTGGAAGTGAAGAATGACCAACCATCTCCATCCATGTCATCATCACAAGCATCTCCTTTCCCATCACCATCTGTGTCCCTCTGGTCATTATTCAGAACATTGCGGCAGTTGTCACAAGCATCTCCAAAGATATCTTGGTCGCTATTTCTCTGGTTCACATTGGGAACCAAGACACAGTTATCCTGCAAGAGACACAGATCCAAATCAGGCATGAACTGGGTCCCAAATACTTAATTTCTATTTTTGTCGATTTATATAACTCTTACCTTTACTTCTACTTTCATAATTCTTACTGTGAGCAGTTTACATTTTATGTGAATACTGCTGACACCAAGCTGTGCGGTTTGGTTGATACACAAAAGGGAAAGGATATCATCCAAAGAGACCTTGACATGCTTGAGAGGCGGCCAATGCCAACCTCATGAAGTTCAACAAAGCAAAGTGCAACGTCCTGCACCTGAGTTGGAGCAATCCCAAGCACAGCTACAGGTTGGGTGGAGAAGAGATACAGAGCAGCCCTGCAGAGAAGGACTCGGGGGTGTTGGCTGATGAGAAAAGGAACTGAACATAGCAGTGTGTGCTCATGCAGCCCAGAAAGCCAACCATATCCTGGACTGCATCAAAAGGAGTGTGACCAGCAGGGCAAAGGAGGTGATCCTGCCCCTCTATTCCATTCTCGGGAGACCCCACTTGGAGTATTGTGTGCAGTTCTGGTGTTCTCAACATAAAAAAAGACATGGAGCTTTGGAACATGTCCCGAGGAGGGCCACAAAGATGATCAGGGGACTGGAGCACCTTCCATATGAGGACAGGCTGAGAATGCTGAGGCTGTTCAGCCTGAGAAGAGAAGGCTGTGTGGAGACCTCATAGCAGCCTTCCAATATCTGAAGGGGGCCTACAAGGATGCCGGACAGCAACTCTTCATCAGCGACTGTAGTGATAAGACAAGGTGAAATGGGTTCATATTTAAACAAGGGAAGTTTAGGTTAGATATAGGGAAGACACTATTTACTGTGTGGGTGTTGAGACACTGGAACAGGAACATCCCTGGGAGTGCTCAAGACCAGGCTGGACATAGCCTTAAGCAACATGGTCTAGGGTGAGGTGTTACTGCCCATGGCAGGGGGGTTGGAACTTGATGATTTTGAAGTCCTTTCCAACCCAAAATAATCTGTGATTCTATGATTAGCTCTAGATAAGATTCTGTATGTCCCTTAAAGCTCTCCTTTGAACCACACTGGTGGAACCCTAAATATAAACATGCAGATCATAAGGCTTTAATTAAAACTTTGACTTCTAATCCTCATTTTGTCTATAGTGAGTAACTGAATAACCTGTTTTGGTGCCCTGTCTTTCTTACATGGTCCTCCTCAAAAGCTGCAGTTCAGGGACTCTGACAGGGTTTGCCAGATGCTCTCAGTGAAAGTCCACTGCCCCCTTCTGGTAGAGACTAAAACCAAAGTTGAAGCACTTTGAAAAATACGACCTTCTGACACAAAAAAGTACAAGCTGTTTTTGTTGTTTGTTTTTTGTTTTGTTTGTTTGGTTGGTTTTTTTTTTTTTGTCAAACAAACTGCTATTGACTCACAAGACCATCAGGAAGCACACGGAGAAGACTTTATTTCAAACAGGTGTAAACTTTCCCTTGCCATCTAGCATACCCATGATCTCCCACCCTCTTGCACACATGGAGGCCGAACACAGCTTAGCAACAATACAGAAGTTACTGGTTCCAAAGGTATTGAAGCTGCACACAGATTTACAATTAAAGGAGGGTTTAATACCTTTTCTTGTAGAACATTAACAAAACCAGTTGCTTCAAGCTACCTAAATTTAGGCTTGGCCGCTGTGGCAGAACAGCCTGGGACAGATTCTCTGTGACTGCCAGTCTGCCCTAGCTCCACATGGACATTTGTAACCTGAACAGAGTGTTCTTCTTGTTTATCTTTGAAGTGCATTAAGCAATACCACAGAAAGATCTTAATGTAGAGAAACAGTGGGCTTGCGAGGGTGTGGGGTGAACACAGAAGAGCTTTTATGGTCTGAATTTTATCTCAAATATATATTGCAGTAGGGTACCAAGATGGAAACCTCTTTCACTTTCAGAACATAATTCAAAACTTTCTTCAAGCAATTGGCAAGACACCCATTAATTTGTGTGGGGTTTGGATCCCTTGTGGAATATGATGTGAGGTCAGCCTACTCTTTAAAAAAGACACTAATGAAAGTAATGCTCCTGAAGGAAATAGTATAGGAAAGTGTGACAAGGACACAAGTTCTGTAAGCAGAAAACTCCAGAATTCAATGATTAAATATACTAACGGAGCATACACTAGGTAAACCCCTCACAGAGGGATTTAGGGCTCTGTGAAACAGCCTGGGTTTTTTAGGTCTTATAATAGCAAGCATTCTGGAAAAGAAAAAGACAGGATTTAGACAGCTGCTTACACTGAAGGTATGGGGTAACCACTGGCAAATAACAGTGAGCCATATTTCAAAATCACTCCCTACTGTAGTAGTATGAACTCCTGCTGTTTACACAGATCCCCACACCCAGATGTATACACAGCACCTGCTCATTGGGAATGCCATCTCCATCTGCATCATCATCACAGGCATCTCCAATCCCATCACCATCGGCATCTTCTTGCCCAGAGTTTGGGACAAATCTGCAATTGTCCTAGATATAAAATGAGACTTGTCTAGTGTTCTATGGGTAAAATAGATACCTTGATAATTTCAATGACTTTTTACATTATTGTTTTAATTAATCAATGAATCAAATTTAAAACCATTTAGCCAGAAAAATTCAATTCCTTGAAAAAAAGTTAATACATCTAGTCATGTGTCTTCCAGTCTTCCTCTTTACTCCTCCATGCTTTGAATTATTACAGGATTAAGAAATGATTTCTTACTTTTCTGCAGTTTTCAGCGGAGCATGAGAGTTCTTCGTTAGGATAGCCATCAATGTCGACATCTTTTCCACAAATATAACCATCACCAGCCCAGCCAATGCCACACTATCAATAAAACACCATGGTAGTACTACCAAAAGGTTAATGAGTCACTGTAGCAATATTCAAGAAGGAAACCCCACAACAGTCTTGAAAACACAAATGTACACCAGAAATGGACAGTCCCTGAACTACAGTGAGGTATACTTTACCATCTCTCAAAAATGTGAGAAGAAAACTTTCAAGTTTTCTATATCTAGACACAGCTAGAAAGAGCCAAGACTTGATGCTAAATGGAATGTGTTTCTGCAACACAATAATTTCAGTGAAAGCTATAGATTAATTTTAGATACTGACCAGGAAGTCGGGACCTAGGCAGAATATGCAGCTAGTAGTCAACAAAGAGGCCACAGCTAGATGGGATGTCTGTGTTTTGTTCAGTATCACAAGAATGTATCTGCAACTAGAGCAAGTTTTAAGATAGAACTGTGCTGACAGTTACTAAATTTGCATCAGCAAAGCAAGTGCATTAGCATGCAAGTTTCTCCTAGCCAATTAGCTTGGTACTGTTTAAAATTAATGCCTAATTTGTCTTGTAACTGAAGATACATGCATAAAAGTGCATGTCAAACTCTGTCATTTCCTTAAAATGGGGGCTTGCCTAACACAAGTTTCTAGCTATCTTACCATTACAGTATGGACTTAAATTATCCCAGATTCTTTTTGAAACAGATGTACTTAAAAATGAGACCAAAACAAGTGCCAGCAAAAGCATGCACTGTATCTAAATGTGGGACACAGGATTAGTCTCTTGTTTCTCCTTGCAAGCTGGAAAAACTAAGTAATATACTTCAGTTAGATTCTTACAATGGAAGTTATGTGCCACTTGGTGCTCCTCTGGTCCCATGGCTGGAAAGCACAGTACAGCCTACCTACATCTAGAATCTGTGGTCTTGGTCTCACTTAGAAAAACATCATCTCTGTCAGCAAAGTACAGGCACACTGGGTATGGAGAGAGGATCCCACAGCTATGCAGCTGAACACCAGGAGAGGAATTTGTCCTTGTGATGTCTTCTGTAGAGTGACATTCAACAGTCCTGTCTGAGGAGACTATAGAAGTCTACAAAAGCCATTCCCAAAAGATCAAACTGTACAGACATAGGAAATATGGTAAATGAGCATGGCTGCCCTACAGAGATGCTGCAAGAAGAAAGCCATTGCAAGATAGATTCAGCCTGGTTATTTTCATTGCTGGTCTGGGCTAGTGTACGCAGTTAAGATCCAGTTAAAATACCCAACACAAACACCTTCTCAGTTCCAGACTAAAAAAGGCTATTTTTCATTGTACAAAAGCATGAATTTATGAACTCACAATACACGTCACCTCTCCTCTCCTTTCCTCAATACAACGAGCATGGACACTGCATGGATTGAGGGCTCGATTTCTGCAGCTTCTTTCAGCCTGACATCCCCTGATTTGGTCTCCTGTGTATCCTGGTTTGCACTGGCCACAGTGGTAAGACCCCTGTAAGAACAAAAAATTACTAGCTAGTCCTTTAACAGGACTTCTTTTAAATCAAACATGGGCAAGATTCATGCCACACTGCTTATGCTGTGCAAGTGTAGTTTTTCCTCCAATGAGGCCTCTTTGCACCGTGAACAATTTTCTACAAGAAAATCAGGTTTGGCTCCCTCAGTGCAAGCCGAAAAATATGCTCAACTGCTGCCTTTTAGAAAAGTCATTTGTTAAGCCAGAGAAAAGTCATGTAGCAGCAAAAGCTTCCTCATGATGGCTTGTTTCTGCCAGCATCACTCTGAGATGCTTCCAGGCAGCTTCCAGGTAGCCAAAACATGCAAACTTGTAATCTGTTTAATCAGACTGGATGCTCTTATTTCAGTGTAAAGCACATCCATCAGTTTTTTCTGAACTCAACTAGGCACAACTTTCAGTCAGTGAGAGACAAGAAAGTTTAGCATCCCTTTGCTCCATTTTTTTTTTACTTGCATGTTTGTAAGCCAATTTGAGTTAAATGCTGTTCTTCAGAAAATAATTCAGGAGTTGAACACACAGACACCCTCATTTACACTGCAATAAGAACATCCATGTCACCTTTTGCAGTGGTTTACCTAGATGCATATATATATTTTATATAATGCCACTCTCTTGTGTAAACAAATCCAAAGGAGCTAAGCCAAGGAAGTGTGTGCTGGGATGATAATCATGTGAGATACAAATGGATAAATGCTGGTAGGCAAGGCTCTTCTTTTGCCCCTTAATGTGACTTTCACCTCAAAACAAAACAAAACAAACAAAAAAAACCCACAACAAAACTCACACACTTGGAGGTTTGAAACCTATGACATAAAAGTTAATTGAAAACAATTTTTTTCTTATAAAGAATAACCACTTTTGATAAGTTGAGAAACAGATCTGTCAAACTTGTGCATCCATCCTTTTGTAAAACTGAAGCGCTTCTCACACCTTCACTCTTCCCATACAAAGCTTGCAAAAGGAACTGTCAGGACTGTCCTAGTCAGCCATCATAGAGATACGCATTTACTACCCATCCTGCTATTGGTTTTGTACTATCTTCCTAGCTTCATTCCAAACTTCAACTCTCTGCTATCTGCATACTTCCACTCTGAAGATGAAGATACGCAGATGAGTGAAGAGTAAAATAATCACTGGGCTATGCAAGCAGTATGGCCTATATAAAACACACCAGCCTGTGCACTTTCTCCTAATGGATGCCTGGCTAATATCTTCTGGAGTCTCCTGAACATACTCAGTAAATTCTGTCTTATATCAAGTGCTGGTATGCATTAAAATAGCCTTTAAGACAGCACTTCCAGACCGAACTATTTCTAAAGGAGACAGGAGTCAGAAACCCACACTGCTGTTTTGACAGATGGCAGGCCACCTGTCATCTGCAAACAGGTCCTCATGACTTCCTGAAGAAGACTAGTTATGTCTAGTCATGCAGTAAGATACAGTATAGAGTCATAGAGTCATAGAAGAGTTAGGGTTGGAAAGGACCTTAAAATCATCTAGTTCCAACCCTCCTGCCATGGCAGGGACACCTCCCACTAAACCATATCACCCAAGGCTCTCTCCAGCCTGGCCTTGAACACAGTCATCTGGCCTTTTAAAATAAGATTTCATGTAGGATGTGACAGAAATGTTCTAGATATTAAAAAAAAAAAAAATTAAAAAACACACAAAAAACCCAAACCCCAAATCTTACTGAATATTCAAAGCAGTCCTAGAAAAACAAGGCTATTCACAAAGAAAGCCATCATTTCAAACATTACTAATAGCCTCAACAATACCTAGCTGCACAAAGGACCACTTTTACACCCATAGGATACTTTTAGCCTTTCCCTTGTAATGGAGAAGGCCTGCTTTGTTCACCTAGCTATAGCAGAACAGTACTTACAGTAGCAAAAGTGGCACATATGGGACAAGCAGGTGATCAGGCCCAGTCAGCATGGGTTTACGAAGGGCAGATCCTGCTTGACCAACCTGATCTTCTATGACAAGGTAACCTGCTCAGTGGATGATGAAAAGGCTGTGACTGTTGTTTACCCGGATCTTAGCAAAGCCTTTGACACCATTTCCCAGAGCATTCACCTGGAGAAACTGGCTGCTCATTGCTTGCTCATTACTCTTCACTGGGTAAAGAACTGTTTGGATGGCTGGGCCAAAGAGTGGATGTTAATGGAGTTAAATCCAGTTGGCAGCCAGTCACAGGTGGTGTTCCCCAGGGCTCAGTATTGGGGTCAGTTCTGTTTAATATCTTTATAGTAAATCAAAGTAATCAAAGTCTTATCTTTGATGTGGGTTAGAGGATCAAATACGCTCTCAGCAGGTTTACAAGCAACACCAAGCTGGGTGGGAGTGATGGTCTGCTGGAGGGCAGGAAGACCCTGCAGAGGGATCTGGGCAGGCTGGACCAATGGGCTGTTGCCAGTGGTATGAGGTTCAACAAGGCAAAGCACCAGGTCCTGCACCTGGGCCACAACAACCTCATGCAATGTAACAGGCTTGGGGAAGAGTGACCAGAAAGCTGCCCACAGAAAAGGACCTGGGGGTGCTGACTGAAGGAGCTGAACATGATCCGGCTTGTGCCCAGGCAGCCAAGAACGCCAACAGCATCCTGGCCTGCATCAGCAATAGTGTGGCCAGCAGGGCCACGGCAGTGATCATGTACCTGTAATGGGCAGTTGTGAGGCTGCACCTTGAATCCTGCATTCAGTTCTCAGGCCCTCAGGACAAGAGAGACATTGAGATGCTGGAGTGGGTCCAGAGAAGGGAAGCAAAGCTGGTGAAGGGTCTGGAGCACAAGTATGATGAGGAACAAGTGAAATAACTGGGGTTGTTAAGCCTGGAGAATAGTAGGCTCAGGGGAGACCTTATCTCTTCCTACTGCTACCGGAAAGGAAGTACCTAATGAGGTGTCAAGTGACAGAACAAGACGAAATCTCCTCAAGCTGTGACTAGATATTAGAAAGAAATTCTTCACCAAAAGGGCTATCAAGCACTGGAACAACTTGCCCAGGGAAGTGGTTGAGTCACCACCCCTTGAGTTATTTAAAAGATACACAGATGTGGCACTTTGGGACATAGTTTAGTGGTGTGCACTTGGCAGTGTTAGGCAAATGGTTGGACTTTATGATCATAAGGGCCTTTTCCAACCTAAGTAACTTGAATTCTGTGATACGAAGTGAAAGGTCAACCTTGCT
>JASSUY010008811.1:0-18998 GCA_032466535.1 Forpus xanthops
CCTTGGGTGGCATGGTTTAGTGGGAGGTGTCCCTGCCCAGAGCAGGGGGGTTGGAACTAGATGATCTTAAGGTCCTTCATATTAGTCCTAACTATTCTATGATTCTATGATTCTAAAGACAAATTACAAAGGTAACAAATTACATTACATTACAAACATAACAAATTACATTTATTACCTTCATTCTAAAGAGAAGCGGAAAATCTGGAGAACATTTGATATTTTATTACAAATGGTCATCAATACAGAGCCAAAGTAATCTTTATAAATATCTATGAAGAGCACAAACGCAGGTTAATAAACATTTTCTAGCATGAGCAGAGGGCTCATGGCTTTCAGTTTTTACTTTCTATGAGCCTGTGCTTAGGGTAGAAATACTTGTAGAAAGCTTCTTTTTTGTTCTGAAGTATGCTTTTTAGTGGGTTTATCTTTAACATTCACTATGAAAACAAAACTGTTATCAAAGAAAAAAACAGAAAGGGTGACACATGACCTTGTTGTTCAGTAAATCCGGGATAATCCTAAGGCACTGTGGTTTTAACACTTAATTAATATAAAGGGAATCTAGTCCAAGGCATTTCAAAACTCCCACCATTCATACTTTCCTGGCATGTTGTCTGTCCACCTCTGAGTCAGCACGAGGACTGAGCCAGTCATCAAGACTTAATTCCTGTACGCACTGGAGAGCTGCTTTCCCCCAGAGTCTAGGTCAAAGCACATTATGGTCTTGCTTCTATCATGAGTGTTCAGAGGATTTTGTACCTGTTTGCTCCCCCCTTCTTCCCCCACCCCATTTCTAAATCATGCAAACACACTCTTACACACAGAAGAGTCCAGCTGTTGCTGTTCTTCATGATCAGGAAATAAATCCAGTACTGCAAGCACAGGTTTTAGCAAGCCTTTAAGCAAATCACTTCAGATCTGACCATTACAGACAAACGCCGTTCTGTAACATGGCAGTTATCCGTCAGCAGGTAAGAGGCTATGTTCTTGTTTGGCTTTAAGTGAAGAGAACAATGCCTCTTTGATGTGTACATGTACTACAGTGGGGTTAGGGCTGGAGGAGAGGCAATAATGCCCTGGCAGTTGAGTACTCTCAGAATTTTCCTTGTCCATCTGCTATTTATTTTGTGCCATGCTTAACAGAGAAATGGAATAGAAGATGCTATTTTCTGGAGTTTTACCTGAATTTTTAGAGGTAACACCTTTATAGCAGAGTTACTGTCACTGCATAAGACTCTGTCCCCAGCCTAACAGAGAGAGGAGCAGCAATTTAGCTTCCTGTGACCTTTAAATTAAAAGAGTATTAAAAATCTAACCCTCTGCTAGCACCAAAGTTACTTTTCGCTAAGTTTTTTTCCTTCTTAAAATTTGTTTCTGTATTACTGACATATAATACTGATGTGATGCAACACTTTGGGGCATTGCTCAGCAACACTTCAGTCAGTCACACAACTGAATGTAAGCAAAGGGACAATAAAAAGCAAGAAATAATAGTGTTCCATTTGCAAAATGCCACTCTTTCTACTGGCAGTGTACTTGACCCTTCAGTCCAGAGAAGTGTCGATGGGTTTATTCAAAGCATCGTAGATGATTGTACAGAGACTGGACATATGTGAAGACACACATGGGATCTGGCTTGTGACCCATCAGCATCATGTCATCTACTTCTATCAGACGATCGCAATGAGCCATTTTCCTGTGGTAATGATAAAACATATACAGTAAATCTAGAGTTAAATCTTGAAGCCTGTAACCAATGCCAAGACTCATTTGCTGCTCTGTTTGAGCATCACTGAAGCTTTTAAGAAATCCTGAGGTTTAACAGCAACATTTCATTTTACTATGACATGGTCAGACTCAGGTTAGAGGTTGTTATTTTTGTGACCATGGAATATTCCAATTCTTTTCCTCTTCTGTACTGGGATCTGATCCAAAGCCCTGTAAGGTTTGGTTTTTCCTTCTTCATTGGCTGCCATTCACATCCCTGATGTCTGTAGCATGTAGCCCAGTCTCACAATCACCTGCCCAATTCCCAGTAAGCAGGGTCATGCAAGTTTGCAAACCTTATTTTTCTGGTTATTATATACAAAGTTCCAAAAGAACAGGGAAATATGAGATGAGATGAAATGTGCCAATGAAGGCCCATGTGGCTGTGGATTGTTTCCAGTGAATAATCCTGTGCCTAGTAAAACCACCTCTGACTCCAGACTGCTAAGGCACATGTTCTATACGTTCTCTAGGCAGAGCTTTATCATCTTTTTTGCCATGACTAATGTAAGCTAGTGATATAGGATCTATAAGAACGATTAAACTCTTCAATGCTGCCCAGCTGCATTAGACTTGAACTGGAAGCACTTCACAGAGATCTAATGTGATACTCACTCAGCCATGGTGAAGGCCAGCTCAAAGTTCTGCTTGCGATTAGCTGGGTCCAGCTTATTATAATCAAAAGCCTCAGGAAAGAAAGAATGCACAAGAGCACAAAATGCCATCCCATCATTCCAACTTGATGAGAAGTTCTGGAGATCAATGTGCTGTCACAATGAAAAAATCATGCATGTTAATGTAGTATGGGTGAAGAGAGAAGTTCAACTGCTTTTGCTTACTGAAGTTTTTCTGTCCTCTCCCACTAACCACGGCAAAAGAGCACAGACTTCAGGTTTTGTCTTTCCCTTTTAGTATATCCATTACATTATTTGTATTCTGAGAAAAAACAGCATGCTCAGCAAATGAAAGCCTTTTGCCTGCAATGCCCAGATGCAAAACAGACACACAGCCAAGGTGCCCGATCAAAACCCCAGTGAAAATACTGGGTAGAACGTAAGCTGTGGAGCACGCCTAATGCACCAGCTGAGTATCTGTGAAAACTAAGGACACTGCTTATCCCTGTAAAACATTTACAATTGAAGAACTCTTAGAATTGAAGAATTGAAGTTCATTTTGTGGCTGTGAATAGCACTAGATAAAGATTATGCTTGCTTGCTTTGATTTCAGTAAGGCCCAATTCAATGCCTGTTCACGCACAGACAGGTAGAAATATAGGAAGCATTACACCTATTGCAAAACCTGATTCTTAGAATGATTGTTTATTGTTACTTTCCACTGCCACAGTGAAAAGAAACATATTTGGGCTCCTGTTTCATGCTACTTTGCATCATATAAAATTTAAGCCCCAGCTTTTCTCGTAAGCAACTGACAGTAATTTTCACTAGTTCTGCTTACGCATACTATAAATTTGGCAATAATAATGCACATTTTACAATAACTCTGAAAAATGTATTATACACACAAATAATTTTCTTTCTTATGGAAATTACTTTGGCAATTTCACTTTAAGGCCAGGTAAAATTCCTAAAATCTCAACCGCTGAATTCTTTTAGCTCTGCTGATGTTACCTCATAGAAACTAGCTCCCTAACACCACATGATTCAGCCTCAACTATTTACTACAAATTCACATGTCCAGCACCAGCAGCGGGTACTTTGGTCTGCTGTGGAGCAAAATGGCCATACTCTCCACATACTGGCAAAATGTCATTCTGATCTTGCCATACACAATGAGAATGCAAAAGCCTGCAACTAAGAAAAAAATGCAAATATATACTGAAGTCTTTATCCAGAAGTAGAAAAATGTAGGCTTTCAGGCAAACATTAATGCATTGCTTTGATAGACATACAGAATCTCACTCATGCAATCATTGCCTGGAAGTGCTGCCCATGCAAACCATGGTATCTACGTTACCCACACCAAACCTTGATGGCCTTGTGCAAGTTAACTCATTGTTTAGCATGTTTTACATGCACTTTTTTGAGTACGCTTTTTTTGGCAAACTGTGCTGAGAAAGAAAGAGCTGAAAGTGCCAGTGTGTCTTCACCTTGTATCCTATGGTTTTGGAGCGACACCAGTCTAACAGAATTTGTTTAATGCTGCTAGCGCTGGCAACTGCAAAACTCTGTGACCTCTTCAGCTTAGCTCTGGATTCACCTTTTCCTCTGGAAAATTAACAGAGACCAGATTAAATGACATTCTAGAAAAATTTAAACCTACTTGTAAGCACCATCTACAGAACCTTGCCCAGGTCAGCCCCTGTCCAGGTGATATTTGAGAAACATCTTGCTAAAACTTCAGTTTGTTGGTCCTGCAAGAAAACTTTATTTCTGTTTCCCTAACACCAGGACTGATTCCAAGCCTCTTCTATTTAAATTATACCCCCAACATGGTACACAGAGAACAGCCCATGTTTCCGGTCCTTAATGAAAGGCAACAGAAAATCACTATATTCCTAGTCTCTTTTAATAACAGAGAAGAGATCTTCCACAGCACTCTCTCCTGATAAAAGGTATTTACTTCTTCAACTGAACGCCTTCAAAGCCAGGAGAATGTATAGATGTGAATTCCCAGCATTCAGTCTGTGAAGTTAGCAAAGCTACATATGACCTCATATCGTCCCTTAGCTCAAAATCCTACACTGAGAGTCAAGTCCTCTCACCCAGCTGTCCTCTGCTGGCAATCAACAAATAATTTTCCCATTAATTAACAAATTATTTTCCCATGCTGGAGATGAGGATTCCACAAACCTTCCAGCACCACATTCAGGTTTGTCGAAAAGCGCTTTCCTGGCCTGTGTTCCTATAGCCCGCGGGAGCGTCTGAGACCGCACCAGTTCTCGCCTCCTTTCAACTTGGCGCTGTACAGGGGGAGGAGAGGAGTGAGAGCTGGGGTTCACATCACAGTAACTGTCAGTGGCACTGGAGAAACATAACATGGAAAGTATATCGTTAAACAAAATGCTTAGTGCTGCTAGGAGTCAGCATAAAGATCCACCTGTTGCCTACTCTAAACCTCCCAAAAGAGCTGTTTCAAGAGGACCTGAATGAGTGAAAAGCAATTTAAGTAAAAATCGAAGGTACTTTTACAAATAAGACACAGCTGGACAAGTCACAAATGCTGAGAACAACAATTGAACACCTCTGAAAAAGGGGAGACAACCCAAAAAAAAAAACCCAAACAAAACAAACACAACAACAACCAAAAAAAAACCAACCCACAAAGTCAAAAAGAAAAACCCAGCCCCACTGCAGCCACAGAGCAGCACTAACTTCCAACTTCGGAGTTCCTGGGAGGGGAAATTACATTTAAATATGCAACTTGAAGAGTAATTCAGAAAGTACATTTCAACTTCTTAGAGTACACAGAATTCTGAGTTTGGGTCAGTGCTGCTTTGCTGAGCACACGCTGGTAATTTGACTGAGAAATATAGGATTATATTCTAATTTGTGTTTATTTGAGCCGTAAACCACTTCAACAGCAACAGATCACATCTGGAAATGTTCCACATAACAGAGATGGGGAAACTGAGGCAAAGAGCAATGCATCAGTGTCACACATTAATTTCTGGTAGAGATGGAGGTTAGATCTGACAGGAAGTTCTCTAGGGTGCTCAGTGTATCATGACTCGGATATGAAAGTGTGGATGTTGGAACTAACTCAGAAGAAATGTAATGACAGATTTGGCATAATTTTCAAGGCAGATGCAAGCAATTTAAGAGACGTAAATTAGCTGCCCTCCCATTTTTCATGATGGATATTTTGCATGCTGAGGATACCTGGATACGCCAGCAGTAATTGTGATACCATGTAATCCTATACTAAGCAAGTGTGACTCCAAGTTAATTGAGAATATGTAGCAGTCCTCAGCAATGCATTTATATATAAACTAAACTCTAGGCTAGCCAAACTAATAATATTTGATGGCAGTTATGTTGGTTTCTAAAACTAAGCCCAATGTATAAATTTCAACACAGATATGTAAGTATTTTAACAAGTATTTTCAAAGGGCCTGACAACTCCTTCCTCCTAACAAAAATGCACTGCTGATACAGAGTTTTACTGATTAACTCTGTAACAGTGCTGAAATCCACACTTAGGGCTGCTTCAAATTGCTCTACAAATGATTTTTATCCCTTCCCATCTCTGCTCCATTTAGCCTTCAGGAAAGCTCACAAACTTTAATGGGCTTAAATACAGCATCTGGAACTCACCTGTTCTTTGGTGCACTGGAGTAGCAGCCTGAAGAAGCCTCCCAAAACCAAGGGAACCAAAAGTGCTAAGGCTATCCAATGCTCCAATCATGGGTGAGATGTTGATACATAGCCTACCAGATGTGTCATGCAAAGAAAGCTGTGAGGATCAGCTGAGATATGGCACTAACAAAGGAACCAGAGGCACAAAAGAGCAGTCATGCGAGGCTTTTAGAGGGTCCTGAAGCTAGACATATAGGATCATATATAGGGCACAGTGCTGATTTCACATGAGAAGTTCACTCAATAGATAACCTGGTATGACAGCTACAGGTACGGCTAGAAACAAGGAACTGTTTAACCTGAGACAATCTGGGTTATGATTCAAGCACTGCCATGTTGAACAAAAAAGACTATCATACAGTACATCACTAGGATGGTTTTAGTACAGGTAGTGTGATTATTCCAGTAGTCATTGATGGGCTATTCCCTGAAAGTAGAAATGTTAAGAGGAATACGCCCATTTACATGTTGATGGACACAGTACACACACAGAATGTATTAACCAGGTTAATGTAATGGGGCAAGTAGGTTAACATACAATTATATATCCAACGCTTAAAATACGGCATCTGGGACTCACCTGTTCTCCACACCAGCAAAACACCTGTCCCTTGGGACTATACTGACCACAATGGCCTAACAAAATGTGAAGTAAAATGCATACCTTTCATCAGATTTGGTTCCACTACTCGTCCCATAGCTCACAGTTGAGACAGATTTAGTGACAGGAGTATTCTCTGTATAAAAGCAGGAAAGACAAAATACATTAGGATAGAAACCTGGTTTATTTCCTTTCCTCATGCATTTCCAAACCATTTCCTGAGAGATAGCCTCACACTCACCACAGTGAATAGCTGCAGGACTGTCTAACTTCTAGTTTAATCTAATAAACTGGGAAGGGATCTTCCCAAGGGGTTTAATCCCCCTGCAAAATCACTGCCCTGCAGCAAGGATGGTATAAACATGTCAGAAAGGGCTGTGAGAAGACGCCTTTGATGAAACTGCACTGGAAAGGTTTGATCATTTCAGACCCTTGTGCAGACCTCAAGAGGAGGGTACGCTGCAATGGACAACATTTCAGTAAATGGAAGAAATTGTGCTACAGCTCACCTTGCAATAGTCATTCTGGTAGACATAAATAGCCCCAGAAGTCTGCCATGACTGAGAGCATAATTTAAATTACCTAATTTTCACCAGGAAATATTTTAAAGCCCAACAGACTGCAAGGGTTGCAAAAACGGCTTCAGACCACCAGATCCTTCAGAGGTGCTACCTTTTGTGCTTTGCCTCTTATAGGCCAGCTCCGGACACCAGCTATGCTCTGTAAATGCACAGCAACAGAGTGATTGCCCATTTTTAATGCACTAAAGCCAGAACTGGTTGCATAAGCCCACAACTCATTTACTGAAGGCTCCTACTATACATGAAGGAAGATTGCATCTTAGAAGCAATCCAACCTGATTACTGTTGACAAGACTCTGAAAATGCAAACTCTCCCCACTGCTTATAGAAGGAATCCAGATCAACTAAATTTCTCATGTAAAATGCCCTAGTAAATGCCAATACACAGATGTGACAAATTTGGGACCACAACTGCCAGAAATTTATGCAAATCTCAGGTGATCCCCATTCTCGCTGAGCTACATCTTTGCTGAACTGACACTGAGACCACTGTGAAATGCCAGTACGTGGTATAGACAGGAAAAACTTTGTGACAGTGTGCGCTTGCAGCCCAGAAAGCCAACTGTATCCTGGGCTGCATCAAAAGGAGCATGACCAGCAGGTTAAGGGAGGTGATCCTGCCCCTCTACTCTGCTCTCATGAGACCTCACTTGGGAGTATTGTGTGCAGTTCTGGTGTCCTCAACATAAAAAAGACATGGAAGTGTTGGAACAAGTGCAGAGGAGGCCACGAGGATGATCAGGGGACTGGAGCACCTCCCATATGAAGATGAAAAAGTTAGGGCTGTTCAGCCTAGAGAAGAGAAGGCTGTGAGGAGATCTCATAGCAGCATTCCAATATCAGAAAGGAGCCTATAGGGATGCTGCAGAGGGACTCTTCATGAGGGACTGTACTGAGAGGACAAGGGGTAATGGGTTCAAACTTAAACAGGGGAAGTTTAGATTGGATCTGAGGAAGAAATCCTTTACTGTAAAGGTGGTGAAGCACTGGAATGGGTTGCCCAGGAAAGTTGTGAATGCTCCATCGCTGGCGGTATTCAAGGCCAGGTTGAACATAGCCTTGGGTGGCATGGTTTAGTGGAAGGTGTCCCTGCCCCTGGCATGGGGGTTGGAACTAGATGATCTTAAGGTTCTTTCCAACCCTATGATTCTATGACATCAATCCAAAATACTTTCGGATAGAGCTCACCTCATCTATTTCAAATGAAATTGAAAATCCTTAAGGCATTTTGTCCTTTGGCATATTGTTATATGAAGATGACTACTTACGGCTATTCTGCTCAAGGAATTTGACTCACCATCCACAGGGTGGGCTTACCACTTTCCAACTGCCATTACCTTGATTTCAGGCACAGTTTTCACTTGGTCAGCCAAAATCTTCACTGCTTGGGCTGTGTTCTGCCACGTTTCCCTGGCACCTATTGTTTCCACTAGAGATTACCTAACAGTACACGTGCACACTTCTGTGCAAACAAGGACAAGTACCCCTTGCTTTGAACGGACTGAGAATCTGATACGGTGGAACAACCTTCCATAACACCTGGGAAACTGAGTATGTATGCAGTCTTCTTAGCAGTTTTAATATTACCATGTACCTATTAATTGGAACTATATGCTCAGATCTGAATTCCCCAGATGTGGAACATAGAATCCACCTCAGTTTGGGTTTCATAAGGACATGCTGATAAGAACACTCACCTCCAGTAGCAGATGAACCCACTGTTGTCACCATACTTGAATTCCAGGCCTTCACTGACACAGCAGAAAAAAGATAAAGAGAGAGTCTGCTTTAAGAAAATAAAATTTGAAAGAATAATCTGCAAATAATCCCTCTCTTGCTGGCAATTCAGTCTGATGTCTCTCTAATTTCTGACCTATATATACAGTCTGATCTGTAAGTGTTACCATCACTAAATGTACATGAAATACAACTCAGAGGGGAATTACTTCAATATGAATGAGCTCATTTACACACAACAAAATTAACAAAATTAAGATGTAAGTACAATTTTGAAATCACTTTGACTTGTCTGTATGTGTCAGTCTGCTGTTGGTCATTCCTCCCTCCAAATATTGCACCCATTAGCTAAATATCTGCCTAACTTCTCAGGGGGCCTCAGGTCTCAAAACACTAAAAATTCCCATGAATTTCATTAAAATAGCATTGAAGAGATACTTATTCAGTAACTGAGCTAGAAGATAGCCTGTACTATGAACTCAACCATAGCAGGCAGCAGAAGTTTTCAGCATATATGACATTACAGCCTAAAGCTGAATCTAGGACCCACAGCTTTCTAAGTCAGGGTTGTCCCACGATGGGATACATAGCACAGAACTGAAGTTTCTTAAATATCACTAAGGCATAGGACAAGTCCCGTAGCACCAGTTGCTTCAAGTAAAGAAATGGGCCACAGCTTCATCAAGCAAATTATCTTTGTCTCTCTTACCTGGCTGGTTGGCATTTTTCTCTGCCATCGCACTTTTGTTCCTGCTCTGTCCCAGCAGGCCAGCAGATGCATTAGTTGCTCCTGATGAACAAATGGTCTCTCCTGAAAACTTCTCTGGTATCCTGGTTACTGCAGTAACGGGAAGATGGGGCATCTGTAAGGTGACTGCAGGGGCATGGGCTTCAGGTGATGACTCTGACGCGTGAAAAGAGGTCAGTTCATGGGAGACTTCTGCCTGACCTACTGAGTAAGAACAAAAGGAGAGAGGAAGTAAATTTACTCGCAGATTTGTAAAAAGTTAAACAAACAATTTGCATGCAACAATTTTATTTTACAAGGTATTGTAATTATTGCACCTACTTCTCCCTGTGGGATGTTAACATCATTTACAGCATGCTGTAGAAACCACCCTAGCGTAAGTGATCCTTGCAGCAACCATACCAGTCCTACATGAATCTCAACTTCTCCAGATCATTAACCCACTAGCAGCTGCATTTGCTAAACTCCTCCTCTTCCTCAGTGCAGATCCCATCCCCAATCTCCTGCTGTGGGTTACGAGTCAGCATTATTGCTCTTTTCATGGGTTTATGAAATGCTGTGTGCCTGCTTTCTCTAAAATGGAGACAGGAAGTTCTTCCTCCAGCTAAGGGTAATGGATGCAGACAGGTAATTTGCAGAATATTTTGGGATGCAAGGCTACAGTGGCACCCAGGATAGCAGGCCTTATAATCACTAGTGCCCCAAGATAACGTGACAACAGTCATCTCTAATTCATGATACACCACAGAGCATGTTTAATAATGAAGTTTAAAAGTTAAACTCCTAATTAGGAAATAAAGTTAAATTGTATCAGTGCTACAGTACAATACCCACACTAAAACCACAGCAGATTCTAATGCTTCCAGCATCTGAAGGCTGCTGTATGACTGCCAGGATCAAGTTATTTTTACAAGTATTGCTATTTCATTTCATGCCCTGTTCCTACCTGAAGACTGATGGCCATTTTCAATGATGGGAGAACTAAAAACTCTTCTGAATTCAGATTTGTGGTAGTCATCCAGATCTACACTCTGTCAGAACAGACAAGAGACATGACAGCTATATTTCAAACAGCAGCAAAAGTTAGAAGCATATCCAGAAACACACGCCAAGAACAGGCCTTTGTTGTGCTAGTGATCACAACACAAGAAGGGAACAACTACCTAACCCCAAGAGCCAAACCTACAAACTATGCACTTGGCAAGGCAGGACTTATATCAATTTTCACATGCTTGTCCTCAAAGACCCCCCTGTACTTAGGAGGAGCCTTCCACTTTTGTCAGAGATATCAGAATCCACTGTGAAGGTGATACACATAAGAGACTACATACTAGAGGAAACACTGGGATTACATAAAACAATTGATGCTTTGCAGGTTTCTGTTCGTAGCAGAAAAAAAATCCCACTCTGACAATGTACTATAAATGCATTACATAAACTAAATGTGATCCTAGAACTTTACAGTTGCATTATAATCATAGAATAGTTAGGGTTGGAAAGAATCTTAAGATCATCTAGTTCCAACCCCTCTGCTACGGGCAGGGACACCTCCCACTAAACCATGTCACCCAAGGCTATGTCCAACCCAGCCTTGAATACCACCAGCAATGGAGCATCGCAACTTCCCTGGGCAACCCATTCCAGTGCCTCACCACCCTTACAGTAAAGAATTTCTTCCTCAGATCCAATCTAAACTTCCCCTGTTTAAGTTTGAACCCATTACCCCTCTGCAACTTCTGTATGGATAGCTTATCTGGGAGAACCACCATATTTTTCCCATATGATTGCCGATACAATTCTAGAAAATCAGCCAAGAATTTTTCTTTCCCCACCGGTTCATGCGTTTGCATGCAAAAAGTCATGAGATTTATCCAGTTTCATAGGAACTGAAGAAAGAAGAAAGTGCTTTACACAGTTAAGTCAATTAAAAAATGTAGTTTCCAAAAAGTAGCACATACAAGCTGTAGAGAGAAATTCTCCAACAGAAAGTCCATTCAAAAGATTCAATTTATTCTGGACATACATCTAACTACCAGATTGGCCAAAAGATTTAATGAATAAATAAAGAAGTAAATCTGTAGTGTGCTTTTAGAAGTATAATCAAAAACTCTTATAAATTCAATCCAAACAAGTTTTGTTTTTAAAGACAGACAAAAAGACTTAAGATAGATTAATGAAAAAAGATTTTATACTACAGGTAATTACGAAACCAACAGAATGTAACAGAAAAGGAAAGAAGTGGTGTGTTTACATGTAAGAACTTAATTTGTCTCTGCTTTTCATACACAGGAAATGCAGAGAAAAAGAGTAGTTTTACTTATTTATTACATAGTTTCATCACAAATTATTAATTTATATATAGGCTGGAAAACTGTATTCCATGTAAAATACAGACACCATCATGATAAATACAAGATAAATCAAGAAAAGTAAGTTCATGGACCCTGTCTGCTTTTATACTTACTCAAAACTAGCTAAGGACACCACGTAAAGCTAACACAACTTCTTGATTTAAAAGCACTTATTTGCATTAGATGCTACAGAATACACAGACTGAGAACATCCATTATTTGAGATACTACAACTTCCATTACCTCAAGTACAAATCCCAGGCAAATCCTGGTAACTATGGTCTGAGATCTTGCTAAGAATTTGTTTTACTAGCAGTAATTACAGTAAGGCAGCCTCAACAGTTTTTGTCAGAGTATACAGTTGCAGGCTTAGATCCTGATCCTCCTAGATATTTAAGTGTCAATCTCCAACTGGTTTCATTGGAACACAGGTGCACATAGCAGGATTTGAGCTAAATGTTCACACTACTCAAGTCAAGAAAAATCCTTCTCTAGACATAAAGGTTGGGCCCTAGTTTGCAGACTCATTTATGTGCTCCACCAGATAAAGCGTGGAGGTTGAATGATGAGCCAAGACATTCCTGAGTCTAAACCACTGAAACATGAGACTTTATTTTTAAAACAACAACCATCAGCACTCAGATACTCAATAACACAACACCATGGTTTAGCACAATGTGCTTATAGCCCCAGTAACAAGACTGACAGATTTCCACTGACGTCCAAAGACGGCCTCAGATGCACCTAAGATAGCTGGAAGTTAGAATGCTCATTTCACAACCAGGTTAGCTTCCCCTAAGATACACTACAAGTTCTACAAATCAAACCCATAATGAAGTTCAGTATATCAACTCATACTAGAACTTCTTCCTCTGAATTTTCCTCTTTCTTATTTAAAAAGAGAGAAAAATAAACTAGATTGGGAAGTTGAAATGTTCAAAGCATCCAGAATTTCTCACAAGTAAAAGCACAATTCTGCTATCTAGGCTCCACTAATTTTTGTAGCATCTCTCCCATTTTGAGGCTTCATTACAGTCAGGTTTTTAGAAGAGCTCACATCCAACAGAGCTGCATTCTTTACTCAGCATAGTCCCGAAAGGAATGGTAAGTTCTTTTGCAAAGCTAGTCTGCAAGCTTTTCCATGACACATCACCATACGAACAGCTTCTTTGAAATAACAGTTGTCTCTCCTAATAATAAAAAACTATTTTCAATTTTTATATCATCTGCTATTCTCACAGAGAATGCTTCCATATGCACAGTCTAACTTACTGCTGCTAAACTGGATCTGTTATTGTATTCGGATCTTTCAAAGTAATTTTATTTTCACAGATTAAAACTTTTATATTTGTCAGAAGGTACTATGCATGAGAAAATTCAGTAACTGAATTTACAAATATTCAATATATTTCCAGTATTTTGCTAGAAATATTGAAGGCAACAGAACACAGCCTTTTGTTGGGATAAACACTGCCATCAACCACACAGTAAAAAGCACGTTGACCAATCTCTTCAGGAACAAAGGAGAGCATCTTTATTTGCTATTATGTCCATGTCAGCATCATTTGTTCCTGATATCTTATACTTACAGAAGTATTTACTAAGGTTAGGATCATCACCAGTTTTTATCACGGGTACTCGTTTATCTGAAAACACACACAGCTCATTTATGGTACTCTGCTTCAAGTGATGTGGCCATATAAACCACAAATAGCAAACACCTGAGGGAACATCTCCATTACAGAGAGCCTGGGTGACCAGCACAGCAACTAAGGGCTGCTCTTTACCCATGTGGGCACAGCCACATTAGAGCCTTACCCACAAAATCATGTTTTCATTGCATGCATTTGGTGTGTGTAGCCCTAGCCACATCTCCCATGGTTCTCAGTACTGAAATTCCTTCTCGGTCAGCTATGCTAACCTGGGAACTTGTCCAATCTTCCAGGGAAAATTGCTGTGAGGGCACTGAATTACTATCAGTACCTAAGTGATCTTCCCTGAACCCTCAAAGCAAAGTGAGAAGGTTCCAATTCCAAAAGCTCATGCTGTGCTTTAATGCAGACCAATACCTAAAGCCGAATATTGCCATAACCTTGATGCAAGACTTCTCACAGTGTGAAGTACACACTACAACGTGTGCAGAGGTGAGGAGGCTGGTGAGATGGCGTGAGGAACCACATCCCTTTGCCCCTTCTCTGTCGCTCAGCTCACTTCTATTCCTTGCAATGCAAACAAGCATGGATGGCTTCATGGAACAAAAGGGAATAGAGCGACAAGTTGTACGCAGGCTACTTACCTCTGTGATGCAGGGGAAAAAGCAGCAATTGCCACAACTATGTTGAAACAACACATCAAGCAACAGCTTTACCCTTCCACCTGCCCAGCTGCAGGAAGCCCTAAGTACCCATTCTTGAGTCAGTAGGCACAAAAAAGGCAAGAACACAATAGACTCCCTGCTCATTCCCACCAATTTGAGTTCATTTCACTTCCAAGTTTTTATTTTCCATCCCCAAAGCCTGGAGAGACCACAGACCTGCTTTTCACACTCAGTCTTGAAGACCCCTCATGCCATGGCTTAATCAAGATTACACAAAATAGGCTGTCATCTGTGAAAGCCAGGTCTCTATTATCAGACTGTTTTGTACGACTGAATCATGTTGTACTGCCTGGCTGCCACCTCCTGGTGTCAAAGATTGAAGAGGAGCTCTGAATTCTTTCCATAAAGCCTGACACATAGAAAAAGTGGTACACAAAACATCTCCACACCACATGAGTTTCACACTAACTACAACTTTCATCTACCAAGTTACAAGGCTCCACTATACTGCGAAGAGAGTTTTATCACTGGGAGGAATATGTCTGTACTAATTTAGGTCATGGAGACCATAACAGCCTGCTTGAGGCCACCCCTCATGGACCAGCTGCAGCAGTGGTCATGCAGCAAAACTACCTTAATGCAGGATGCTACCTCAGTATCTTAGGAAAACATGTTACTGCCTGCTCTATGCTAAGCTGTTCTTTGTGAGCTTGCCAACAGGCAAACTGCGCTGCTGGCACACAGACCCCCTTAATCAAGTCCAGAAAGATGCACAGATGTCCCTGTACATATATGTATTGATTGCTGAGACTGCCTCAGCTTCTCTTCTTACTTCTAACCACGCTGACAGGTTGCTCCCGCTCTAACCAGGATCCCAGTAGGAGCAAGTAGTGCCACAATCAGGCACACCTCCAGGTGGTATCAAGGCCAAGACCATTTCCCAGAGCATCTCTCAAAAGCCCGTTGACCCTGCACTGCAAAAGAGCCCCATGCCCCCGACGCTCCCCTGCGCCACAGCAAAGCCTGCCAACACCCGCGAGACATCTGCTCATGCAGCCTCTCGTCCTCTCCGCCCGCGGCCAGCACTTACTTGGCTCCGACCTGCAACAGCCAACTTGGCATGGCTGGAAAACCTGCCGCCGGCCGAACCGTGTCCCGGAGAGCCGGGTCCCGCGGCCTGGGGCCTCCGCACCGCCTCGTCCGCCCACTCCAGCGGCAGCCCCGCCGATCGGCCGAGGGCCTCCACCTGCCGGGACAAGCGCTCCAGCTGCGCTCGCAGTTGCCGGTTCTCCTGCTGCAGCTCGGACACGCTGTGGGCCAAGGGGCTGGCAAGGCGCAGCACCTCCTCCACCTGCCGCCCCACGCCCTGCTTGAACACCTGGATGTCCACGTGGATCTCCCGCACGGCACTCCGCAGTGTGTCCTCGTAGCGCCCCAGGGCCTCACAAACGTTCTGCACTTCTTGGCCGCTCAGATCCTCCGGCTCGCCGGCCATGGTGCCTGTTGACCGCAGGCTGCCTGCCAGTGACGCTGGGGAGGTCGGGGGCTGCTGACCGCCTCCCCTCCGGCTGCCGCTTTTCTTCCCCTCTCTTTGGAGGACGCAGACGGCCCTAAGCACAGACCCCACCAACGCCGAGCCCGCGCGGCTCTGTGTGTGCTTGTTCAGCCGGGGAGGTGCAATTTCAGCCCGCACGGTGGAAGAGGGAGGGAGAAGGGGCGGGGGCATTGGCTGGTACACTGCTGCCCAGGGCGGTGAAGGCCTGAAAGGGCCGGGGGAGGTGGGCTGCGGGCGAGGGGAAGGAACGATGGGGTTGCGTGAGGAAGAGTTAAGAAACAAAGCGAGGAGAGGAAGAGTGAGTGCTTGGTCTTTCGCAGGTTGTTTGGATGAGGATACCAAAGGACGCACATTTTATCTCTTCCGGGAGGGGAGAGCTAAGACAGGAATGCATCTTTAAGCACACATGCTGAAGGCTGAAATGTCCTGGCATGCACACAGATTTGCACACCTCCCTCCCTCCCCTCCTCACCCCCTCAACCTCATACTCTATGGGCTGCCATTTGATGAGTGTTAATATTAAGCTGCTAATTTATCCTGCAGATCCAGGCTTTGTGCATGTAACACATTTTGGTCAAACCAGCTCAAGCCACAGTGAGGTCTCCTCGTTATTGCCTACTGCAAGACAATGCCTCATGCTGAAAGCCTAGAGGGAAAAGGTAATCTGGAAGACACTTTAAGCAAATTTACACCATCAGAGTTAGCCTGTACATGTTCAGCTCCAATTTTTTTGGAAGCATGCAAGATTTACCATATGATGGAATCATCGACTCTTTTTCTCTGTATGTAATATTTACTCATTTATCTAAGCTACTGCTAACTTTACATACCAACTTAGCTCTTCCTTTTTTTCCAATACCACTGAATACATTACTTTTTCTTGTCCTCCTCTTCTCTTACCCCAAGCTCTTTTGTAGGACCTGTTTTACAGCACTGAAACACAGCTGTAGAAAAATGACAATGTCTTAAAAGATTATGTTTACAGAAAGGACTCATTTAACAGTTGTCAACAGTTGTTCACTGAACAGTCAGCAACAAATAGCTCAGCCTGTAAATCTGGAATGAGCCGTGAAAGCTGGAGAAATTCTTTATTAACTTTTAACCCCCCCTCCAGCCTTCGAAGGGTTTAATGTGTACGTGTGAAACCCTAGGGTAATAATAACAGGAGTCAATTATCACTTGCTAACAGTTCATTTGTTAACAAACACAACCTTATCCAACATACATCTATGTGTGAATAGCTCACACCTATCAACTGTTAAATAATGGCATTGATACTGTAATTCTTTGGAAAATATTCCTCCCTCCATGGTAAAACTTTTTTTTTTTTTTTCCAGACCCAGCAACCACAGAACAATCACAAAACCTCAGTATTTTAAAACTGCTTCTCATTCATGCATTTAGAAGAATTTGCAGTACAGATCAGCATACCAACAATTCAGATACTTCCTAATCTCACAGCAAATTCAAGTTACAACTTTCATTCTCTGTCTCTGCCCTACCACAAATGAGGAACTGGCTTCATACTTCAATAGTCTAAAACCACACTCACCTTTCTGTTCCTGTTTGGAATCTCGTGCTTTTGAACTCTTGAAGCTGGACACAGCATGGGAATATGTTAGTCTCAAAGCTCTCAAACCAGACAGCATTGTAAGTAAACACTAGAAGTGAAGCCCAAACCAGATAACATGATTCAAAGATGGAAACAAAACACTTAGATCCTCAGACCTTAAATTTATCTTGAGATTTTGATGCCCAAATCACACAAGGAATTTGATGCTCAGCTCTCCTTAACTCAGTATCTGGTGCTCTTTTTCTTCAATCAAATCTTATCAGGAAATAAGCTTTATCTTGAAGTACAAACAATTAAGGACCCCTTTTCAGGTCTGAACAACAGCCAAAAGACCAAGATCAATGGGTGTTTTTCTGCTCATGAGGTCTCAATAGTTCCCTAAGCACTTCTATTTACCACTTTCTAGAATCAATCTGGAGTATCAGAAAGAAAAACTGCCCTAGAACAGCAGCATCATTCCATTTTATTAAAGCACACTGTTGTTTGTTTTCCTTTATGAGGCTTCCTGACATTTATCTACTATGATGAAATAAACTCTCTTCTGCCAGCAAGAAAAAGGTCCCAGTTATGTTTTCCAGCGCAACTTAGAATCTTGAAGAACATAACAGTTCCAGTTAAATTAGCTGGTAACACAGCTTGACTGGACATGAATGGGAGGATGAACAAGTAATATTAAGTGCTGTACTTACATCCAGGATTTCTAGAGGAAGGATAGCCTGACTGAAGATATTTGGCAAGGACTATAAAGTCCTTAAAATCTCATTTGGCAGAATTTCCCAGCAGGAGAAGAGGAAACATCCAGGAAAACCTGACTTACGATAACCCTGTCAATACTCTGTAAGCAATGGTCCAAAAACTACACCATGAAGTAATACAAAATTTGAACAATTTCTGTAGCAATATCCTGGGTTTTGTATGGGCCTTATGGCATTTCTAGAGTATCTGACTTACCCTGGGAGGAAATCAGCATCCATGGAACATACTACATTCCACAGCCCACCTCAGACAGTTTAGCTGTCTTAAGGCAAGGTTCTGTTTAAAAAGCTGTCACTGAAAAGTGGTATGGTTAAGCACCAAACAATGGATAGAACAAATGCATTTTAAGTTCAGGACAAAATGTGTTTAATTTACAAAATGAGGAGCTTTGAATTTGTCTTTAAATAAATGCCAATCCAACATGCTCACCACAGGCTTTGATAAACTATTTGAGTTCCTTCCATCTGGTGCCCCACCTGAAGTGCAAATGTACAAGAGACTATAGGATGCTCATTTTGTCATGTATGCTAATCCACTGCCTTCATTGGTCCTGGTCAAGAACTATGGACTACAGCACGATGAGTGTCTGACTCTTGTGCAAGTATGAATAATCCTCTTGCTGCCCGTAGTCGAAACACAAACCAACAAACCAACAGAGTGCCAGTTTATGCGGTGCTTTATTCAGGGCCCGGG
>JASSUY010008813.1:0-22969 GCA_032466535.1 Forpus xanthops
CTGCTCTATGGAAGGTGTCCCTGCCCGTGGCAGGGGTTGGAGCTGGAGGAGCTTTGAGGTCCCTTCCAACCCAAACCGGGCTGGGATTCTATGATTCTGCTGTTCTGCTGCTGAGATAATCCAGGGAGTGACTTTCCCGGCTGCTTCCCTGGGACCATCTCCAGTGTCCCTTTCATTACCTTTGCTCACAGTCCCATGCTCGTGGCATATCTTTACCTCAGCTCCTGTGTGCTGAGCAAGGAGGATGCGTCAGGTATGATGCTTTAATTCTCTTGAGTGCTGCTGATACGGATAAGTTTGCTGCAGGTGACTTTATACAAACACAGAAAGAGGGGAAAGCTGGCTGACAGTAAACAACACTCAGAAACACTTCTATAATGTCCTGGAAGACGGCTTTCACCAGCTTCTAGTGATCAGTTACAAACCTGAAGCATATCTGTTAATTTCTATGGAGATTTACATCCCTGTTTGAGAGTTTGAGACCTGGCCCAGATTGTCTCTGTAGAAACTTAGTCTGAGAGCATGGAATAGAATCACAGAACCAACCAGGAAAAACCCTTTAAGCTCATCCAGTCCAAACATTGCCCCAGCCCTGCCAAGGCCACCCGTGGCACTGAGGCCTCGTCTCCACAGTGTATGAACACTTACAAGGACGGTGACTCCAGTCCTGCCCTGGGCAGTCTGTTCCAATGCTGAGCACCCTTTGGGGAAGGAATTGTTCCTCAGCTCCATCTAAACCTGCCCTGGTGCACTTGAGGCCGTTTCCTCTTGTCCCATCCCTTGTTCCTTGGGAGCAGAGCCCAGCCCACTCCTGGCTCCATCCTCCTCTCAGGCAGCTGTAAGGAGCCATCACGTCCTCCTTGAACCTTCTCTTCTCCATCTGAACCCCTCAGGTCCCTCAGCCGCTCCCCATCACACTGTGCTCCAGGCCCTGCACCAGCTCCATTGCCCTTCTCTGTCCCTGATCCAGCAACTCAATGTCTCTCTTGTAGTGAGGGCCCAGAGCTGAACATCAGCTGCTTTTGCAGAGGGTTTGTACAAGCCTTTCTGCATACTTACAGACCTGTTTGCCTTTTAGGCACCACAGGCAGGAGGGGAGAACTGAGGCTGGGATGCGTGGTGGAGGACGAGGGGTTAAATCTTTTCATGATCTGTTTATGCTCGTGCTGGTATTTCAGACTGTTTCAGTAAGGTCAGTGCGATATTTCAAACAGTGTTTCAGTAAGGTCAGTGCTACCCCTGCTTTTCTCTAGTGACAGTTTTGATGCTGAGAGCAAGCAGCAGGCCGTCATTTATCTCTAAGGGAAAGCTGAACTGTGTGACTTAAGTTGTCATTGACTGTCAAAACATAAACAGGAACATCTGAAAATCAAGTTTAGTTTGCCAGGAAAGAGCAGTCCTGCATTTTTGTTGGAAGGGAAATACTCATTAATGTCAATGATGCCGCAGTGTCACAGCTATGTTAAGGACAGATGAGTGTCCAGGGTGAGAGGTACAGGTCTGAGCCTCAGAATCACCTTCCCAAGGAGAGTCCCACAGCCCAGTGAACAGCCTAGAGAGGTCAGTCCAAGCTGCTTAATTATAGAATAATGTGAAGTGTCTTTATGCTTTAACTTGGGATTTCACAAACATCTTCCTGCTCTGCCTTTACAGAGCTCCCTCCAAGAAGCTTTAATAATGTCCTTTTTTAATGCAACATTCCATTTCTCACCTGTGAATTTGCCACCAGCCCTCCCCACACAGTATCCACTGCAGCTGAATTCCTTCGGTGGGACTTTTTGGGTTTACTTTCTTGTATTGCTACCTTTTAAATCAGTCTATGCCTTTCTGAATGCTGATCAGCAAAAGGCACTTTGGCTCCTCTGCATGGAGGAGTTTTGCTTTCAGTTTTTGAGCATTGGTGAGACCATATTTAAGGGTTTAGGCAAACCGCATCAAAGGCCAGGTTGGACAGAGCCTTGGGTGACATGGTTTAGTGAGGTGTCCCTGCCCCTGGCAGGGGGTTTGGAACTTGATGATCTTAAGGTCCTTTCCAACCCTAACTATTCTATGATTCTGTGAAATCTTGCTGGAGAATTGGCACTGGTGATGTTGGTTTTGCTTTCAAAGCCTGCTCTTTTAAACATGAAGGACTCCTTTCCTTTCCTAGAGCTGCTCAGGGCATTGTGATTGTTCTTCATGAGGAATAGATGTGTGTGGGTGCCAGCTTCTCCTGCTTCTCACTTGTTTCCTGGAACCCGTTTACATTTTCAAGAGGCTGTTGCAAGGAAAAGATGCAGAAACTTTGTTTTTCTAAGTCAAAAGACTGACATTGTGTTTTCAGTGTCAGAGTCTGTGCAGAGCCAGACCTCTCTGCCTGAAGTGATTTAATGGAAGTAGTATGATGAGAGCAGCATCAGGATTTGGCTGATTTTCTAGGAAATGACACTGGTGCTTGTATTTACTGTGTTCCACTTAATTTATGAATGGATGCATCTTGTTGAGGTAAAAAAACCAAACTACACAAACCTACCAAGGATCCTGAAGTGGAAAGCAACAAATGCCTTTCTCATGCTGTCCTTGCCCTTACCTGCTATGCAGGAGAGCTCTACTGGTCTCAGCTGGGCAGAGAGGTCCATGGGTCTACCAAGGTTACCCAGCCTGGACCAAAGGCTGGAGTTTGAGGGATGTTTGGGAATCCTCAAGCTCTGCAGGAGTGCCCAAGGGACGTTTTTTGGGGCAGAAACACCCAAGCCTGCTGGGAGATGGATCAAACCAGCCTGATCTGCTAAAACAATACATGAATCCTATTTCCGGTTGTCAGTTATGTTACAGGAGACATTTTCAGTGTGTGTGTGTGCAGCCAGAGTAGGAAAACAGTTTTATTATTGAGACATTTATTCCCAGAGCAGGAGACTTGGAAGTGTTTCCAACTTCTTGGAAGCACCCAGAGGAAAAAACCCAAACAGTGTCCCCATGGGTAGCAGTACCTCAGCCTCCTGCCTGCACCCCAAGCCCACAAGTGGCAGGTTCCTCTTCCCAACTCCTGGTTAAAAGGAAATGGGGAAAGGGGTACCTCTGCAAATTAAATTTGATGGAGCTCTGAATTCGGTGCAGGAGCAAAGTGATAATTTCAACATCATCTTTCCCTTTTTCTTGTCCTTTGTCTGCTGGGTTCAGTGGGATTGAAGTCCTTCCACCCTGCTGTCCTGTTGGAATGGAGGAAGGAGCAATTGATGGCATCATATTTCAAACCTCTGTCCCAGAGGCATTGTCTTCTCACAATAAAAATCTCCTTCTCATTTTATATGACATGGGTAAAACATGATGGACGACCTGGCCTTTTTCTGGAAAAACTGTGCTGCATTCCCTGCATGGTTTGGCAGTCAGGATGAAGATGCATCCTAAGAGATTAAACAGAACTCCTGCTTCCCACTGTCACAAGCAAAAGCTCCAGTTTTGATAGGCATTCAGGCTCCAGAGACACTCATCTCAATGGGAATTGGAGACATGAGTATGTGGTTCTGAAGTCTTAGCTGATTTACATTTGGTAAAAGCTCTTGAGAGGGAAACAAGGAGGCTTTGAGCTGGTTGTTTGGGCCAGCTTTGGTCCCTGGCTGTCCTGGGAAGTCTCCTGATGCCATGCTAAAGTGGGGCAACGGCTCTGCAGCTGGCTTGTTGCCTTGGAGGCTGCTGGAGTATGGGGATTAGCTGGAGCATGGAGCTGGAGCATGGAGCTGGAGCATGGAGCCGGGCAGGCTCCTGTTCAGCAGAGGTGATTGCAACTGGTGAATCAACCTTGCACTTCTGCTTGTAGAGGAACCTCAGGTGCCTCCTCCAGGTGTCCCTCTGAGAGATGGAAAGCAGAGGGGCACTGAGGCCAGGCTTTCACAGTATCTCACTGCAGGGTTGGCAGAAGCCTGAGAGCTCACACCTCCCCTCATGGAGCCATTGCCTGGCTCTGCCCTGCACACCAACCTCATCCCACTGTCCTGCCTTCCCTACAGCCTTGCTTTGGGCACTGCTTCCAACTCAGGTCCAAAAGAGGGGGCTCATTAAACCAGTAGGAAATAACTGAGTTAGTTGTGCAAAACTGCTGCAGCCCTTCAGCTCAGTTTACAGGAACCTGCATCTGGTCCCTGACTGAGATTTGGCTCTGGTAAGGACAGAGCAATACAAACACTGTAATGGCGCAGTGTCTCTTGAAGCCTTTGAGGAAATACTCATGAAATCAACTTCATTCTCATGTACATTCACATTTAGAGGAGCAATCATAGTGTTACACAGCTATGGAGTGACTCTCCTATCATGAGGTAATGTACAAGAGAAAGATCATAGAATCTCAGACTGGTTTGGGTTGGAAGGGACCTGAAGGCTCATCCAGTTCCAGCCCCTGCCATGGGCAGGGACACCTTCCACTAGACCAAGTTGCTCAAAGCCTGCATTTTATTCTTGGAAAGCAGTTTAGACTTGGTTTTGCCTTGTTTGCTCTCCTTTCACATGCAGAGGTACCTAATTTACAATTGTTTTGGTGCTGGTTTGCAGACACATTGCTGGAATAACTACAAAATATATAAAGAGACAAGTAACAGCTGAGATCATTAAAAGGAAAAATGAAAGTTAAATAGGAATAAATAGTGTAGGCAGATGTTACCTCTTAGTGATATAATGTAGTATTCTGCAGAGGAACCCAAGCTAGGGTAGCACTGTGGTTCTTTAGCTGGGCTACATGCAATTTGGCTGGTGCTAATGGCCTGTTTCTCAGCAGAACTCATTAAGTTGGACTGGATGTCCTTCTAACAGGCTCTTCTGTAGCTGTGCTCTGTGGGCTGCTGCAGCGCTGAGGATAGAGTCTGTCCGTGGAGGCCTAATTGTCATATTGACTTCAGTGTGATTAAGTCATGGGTCCTTCCACCAGTATGAAATGCAGCAGTGATCTGAGCTTAACTTTATCATAGTACTCTATGCCTTTCTATATCTGTATGTTTATATTATACAAATGTTGGCTTTAAAATGACTGATTTCCAGGAGGTCTACTTGTTGTCCTTTGAGACAAGAGGGGAAAACTGAAAGTGAAATCCTCTGTGTGTGTGTCTATGGGCAGGACCAGAGGTGCATATTTTCTGGAATAAAAATAAGGGTCCCTGGTGTCTCCAGAGCCATCACGTGTTCTCATACCAGTGGCGTCTCTAGTGGTGTAAAGCCCCTGTGTGTATCCTCATCAGGGGTGTGTGCTGAGAAAGAGATAAATGGGTGTCTAGCACTGACTGTCCTGCAGGGCTGGCTCCCAGGAGAACTAGGTGGGTTAGAGATGAAGACAAAGCAGTGGTGCAAGGGGCCAATATGTAATATACTGATGATTACAAGTGGGAAAAAAAGGGTAGTGATAGCACAGGGGAACAGTTTACTGTATCTGCTGTGTGAAGGCTTTTTCCTTAGCTGCTCCTCAAAAGATACGCTCCTGAACGTGTTCTTGGCTATTGCTGTAGACAACCTGGCAAATGCCCAAGAGCTCACCAAGGTATGTGTGAGATTTCTATTTCTTCAAACTCACCACAGTTGCTAATCTAAAGCTCACATTGCCAACCCTTCCAGGCACCCCGAGATGTCCTCTAGAGCCTGTTTGTGTGGTATCTCTGTTTACCAGTTAACGTTGCAGAGAAGTACCCAGAGGTTTATTCTTGTTCAAGTTTGTTTCATTTCAGGCTTGTTTCATTGAACTATTTCATGTTCTTCAGCTTTGTTTCATCACAGAGTGGGCAATGGGCATTGCTCACCTTGCTGCTGCGTAGAGGTGCACAGGAATTTGCTATTTTCAAGAGTAGAGGTGAAGCAATTAAAGGGTTTTGTCTGACCTGAAGCTTAGACATGGGGAAATGCAGGTGTTCTGTTGCTGCTTTGGCTGTCTCACCCTGGTGCTTCATACCTTGCTGAGTTTTGGGTTGAATCAAAGAATTAACATTCCCTAATCAACTCTGGAACATAGTTGCAGAGGCTGTTGTGAATACTCACTGAAGAAGTTATAATTTTCCTGCCTCTCACCAGGCGCAGGAGAAATCTGAGGCACCAGCAGAAAGTCAGGTACTGACAAGAGATTGAAATGACACCAACATAGTTTTATGTGTAGGTTTATATTGGAGCATTCCCTATGGAGAAAACCTTCTAGCCTCAGTATGGTGCAGGAAGGATTGCAAGTGCTGCAGTCTGTATTATTACATACTTTTGATTTCGCATTTTTGCATACTCAGCTGCATTTATGAGGCAACATTAACTTCTGTGTGCATGCTTCTAGCTTATTCTGAGTGAATAAAATCCTGCCACTCCATTGCTGTGCCACTTCCATCATAGAGTCACAGACTGATTGGGGTTGAAAGGGGTCTTAAAGTTCATCTAGTTCCATTCCTCTGCCATAAGTCAGTGGCAAAAGTAGCACCATATCCACCTTACACTCAATACTTACATACTCAAGAATCACTAACCACGTGCTTACGCAGCGGCAGGCAAGGATGTTTTCTCTTTTAGAGCTGTAGAAAAGTGCAGTAGTTCATGGATACTCAATGCAGCTCCACAGCTCAGGGACACAGAGCCTTCTAGGGGTTTTCTACCCCACTCCAGCTGTTGAGACCAGAGCAGCCAACCCCTCTGTTAAAATCCATGTTTCTGCAGCTGAGAGACAAAGCAAGGCTCCAGCTCTCCCTTTGTGCTGTGGAGCTGCATGACTGGCTTCAGCTTCCAGCTTTATCTGGGGCCTTGTTTTCTGACAGCTGATACCCCACACAAGAAGGCTGGTGGTTCTCAGATGTATGGTAAATGTTCCTATGTCTCCGAGACCATGTTCTGCATCCCTCTTATCTCATTATGCATCTCACAGCTGTGTTTAACCGCTCTCTGTTTTCTCTGGGAGTTTTTTCGCTTGCTTCTCAACTCTTCGTGTTCTTTCTAAAGCCCCCAGAAACCTCCAGCTTGGAGGCAGCATCCTCCCAGCCTATTCTGGAGATCTTGAGGCATCCCTTGCATGTGCTGAGACCAAGAACCAGGCCCTGCACAGGTCTTCGATAATGAAGCTCATCTTACTTCTTTCTTAATTCTTTAAGTGCTTTCTTGTGACTATTTCAGGAGATGACTGAGGCAGTTAGAAACCTGCCTTTGTTGATGTTTATGAAGTATAATTAAATATTGATGGATTCCACAGCGTTGCCAAATCATAAAGCTTCTTGAGCGAACTTTTGGGGTTTTGGCTTCAATTTTATTTCTGATCCCCCCCAAATCACTTGGTCTTTCAAAAGAAGAGGGAAAAGATAAAAGTAATTCCATTGTACGGCACACCTGGAGAAAGAGGGATTCAATGCTAAGTAAATATGATCATGCAAACCCAAGAATGGCCTGGAGATATAATTAAGTTACTCAGGAGTCTGTTGGTCTCAGGAGATTTTCTCGACATTTATGCTGTTAAACTAATAGAGATCAGTGCTGCATATCATGTGGGGAAACCACAAGCAGTTTGCAACTGCTTTTGGAAAGAAAGGTTTCCTGCTAAACCGCAGCACTGAAACATTTCAACCGACAGTTCCAGTTCTGGATGCTCATTTGGACTTCTTTTGTCATGGCATTTGAACATTTCTCAGTAGCCTTAGCGGGGCCCTGTGAGGTGTAACGGAAGTTATCAGAGTTGTAGCTATGTTTAACTTAAGCTTGATCATCCAAAGGTTGAGGTTTGGAACAGACACAGGAATGAGTCATTTTAGGGAAAGAAAGAATCACTTTCTTTACTTTCAATATCTAAATAGTCTGCTCTCCAGCCTCCTCCTCTCTCTCTCCAGGTCTTTCTCCTGCTCTTTCTGTGCTGTCTTTCCCTTAGCACTGACTTAAACTCTGCCAACTTGATTTCTGGTGATCTCTCAGAACTGTCCTGAATCTCTCTGGGCTGCCTATATATGGAGATATATATATATATATGCCTCTCTATGTATGTGTATGCCTTTATATATATAAGCCTATATATATAGTTATCATGTTATATATATATGTGTGTATATATATGTGTGTATATATATGTGTATATATATAGTTATAAATATAGGCCCGTATATACAGGTATATACCAGCCTATATAGGCATATACATATTTATATATCTCCATATATAGGCCACTCAGATAGACACAGGACAGTTCTGAGAGATCACAAGAAATTAAGTGATACATAGGTATTTTTAGGTGTGTATGTATATAGGCTTATACATATATACAGATATATATGCCAGGGTATATATACGCCTATGTACCCTGTAGTTATTTCCATATGTTGACAGGTTTTTCTTCCTGCTCACTTGCTCATAGTAGAATCAGAAATGCATCCCAGAGTTTGCTTTGAAAAATCTTCTCTGCTGACATTCCCACATCATCTCCAGTGACACACAGCAGTTCTTCATCCTCCTTACACTGGCATATAAAGTCACCACAAGTGACCCTTTATTTTCGTCCATATCCTAGAGGGTTAAGTGTGTTTTCTGATCCCTGTGCACTGCCAGCAATCCCTGGGCAAGCAGTATAAAGCCATGCAATTTGGGGTGAGAATGATGTGTGAATTTTACATAAAAATATATTATAAAGTTAAGAAATCCCTAGAAATCATGGGCTGAAGTGAGCAGCAAACCCAGGAGTCTTATGGGTGTGAAGAGCCTTCCTCCTGCTCCCCAGAGGAGAGATGTCTTTCATTGGGTGAACTTAATAATGAATGATCAGTACTAACTATGCGCATCATTATGGGTAGCACTGAAGGTGAGTTTTGCCATGTGATAGACTGTGATTGAAATAGGGATTTAGAGCTCTAGAAAGCAGAAAGCAAGCTTAAGAGATGTTCTTATAGGTAGGGCCTTTGTATGCACTTGCCCCTGTGTAATGATGGCGACAATTGGCTGTTGCTGAGATGAATGGAGGATGTTGCCATCACAGCTCAGACCTGGCTTCAGTCATACACCATCACAGCCCTGTATGTTCCAAGCAGAACAAGATGAGCTTATACCCCAGTGAGACCTGTCAGTGTAAGTATTAGGCAAAAAGTTAATTAACTTTTGTAGTGATCTGCAATCTCTGGATGAAAGGAGCTATAGAAATGTTATTAAGCAGTCATCTGAGAAAGAGTGGGCTTGTTTTGTGTTAGGGATGGCTGCATTTGTAATGACAGCAGATATTTTCTGCTTCCCTTCAAGATATGGAATCCAGCAGAATTATTGATGAATGGAATAGAAGCTACAGATTCTAAACAGATGGATAAAACCGCACCTGGTGCTTTAGGTTCAGAGAAAGAAAAATCAAAAGCCTTTGAATGTATGTGATTTTAACGCTGCTAGGGGGTCCTCAAGAGACAAAGTAACTTGAACATACCTGTGAAATGAAAAGAAAATCTGAAAAATCTTCTTATTGCAGGCCTTCTTCCTCAAAAGCTTGATGCTCTGCAGATACCCTTTGTGCAGCCTTTGGCTGGGGTAGAGTTAATTTTCTTTATAGATGCTGATGTGGAGTGTTGTTTTGGATTTGTGCTGCAGTGTTGATCACACAGGGATGTTTCAGTTACTGCTGAGCAGTGCTTAAACAGAATCAAGACCTTTCCTGCTCCTTACGTGGGGTGGAATTGTTTATGAATATGGTATTCAGGATAGATAAATCTCAATGATTTCCTGCTTCAGAGCTAGGTGTCTTGCTGTCTGCTCTCATTATTTTAAGCATAACTCTTTCACAACATTAACACTGAAGAGCAGAGGTAGATCTATGGCATTTCATAAAATTCGACAGCAGAGCCTGCGTCTGCTCTCATTGTGACATGTGGTTATTCCCTGAGTATGTGTGATGCTGCTATTGCCATCAGAGGGTCTGTGTTTACCGTGCAGTGATTTTACCAAATGCACTGCCGCAAAAGTGTAAGGGAAGTTTAGCCTAGACCACCATTAAAGATGAACCAGGTTGTTTCTTTGCTTTTTTGCCCATTGCTTGAGACCCTGTTTTCTGAATTTGAACAGTGTTTCTCTTGCCACTACAACTGGTAGGAGGAAACAAATCAGTTTCACTCTGAGGGAACTTACAGTGCCAACAGAGGTTAAAAATCCACGTGATTTGGGATGTATGCAGAAATGATGACTATAACCATCTTTGTGATGGTTATAGTGTTTGCGTCTACAGACTCTGCTTGAATATGGCTCCTCCTTTCTGTTGTCACTCTTTAAGTTCCCAGTGATTCAACTGAAATAAGTGGAAATATTAAAGTTGATGTGAGCAGGATCAGTCAAGTCTGCTGTTTATTACACTTACTGCTTCAGAAAAGCCACGCTGGGAAGAAACCATGAAGGATTTAGGAGTCTGTCTCATGCATTTAAATAGGACTTAGGCTTAAGAGTGATGGGGACTTAGGCTTTAAAGTAATGGGACTCACCTCACCCCAGAAATGTCACACTTGTGGTCAGGTCTCTCCCTGCTCTGCCACAATCTCCTTCCCCAGTGCCAAGAGGAGACCCAAGAGAGGTAAGCTTTGCAAGGAAGATGTAACCTTGGTAAAAATGCACTGAGCACTTGACCAAACCTTGTTTTTCTCACCTCAACCTGCTGTTGCTGGCCCTAAGACATTACCCAGGGGTTCCTGCAAGAAGTTATGGAATTATGCCTTATATTAATGAGTTTCCACTGTTCTCAAAGCATAGTGGTGATGCTCACACATGACTCATGCCTTGGAGAGCTCTGGTCGTTGATCTTGCATGATGCGCACTGATTTCTCTTGGTTTTCTGCACCAGGATGAGGAGGAGATGGAGGAAGCCACCAATCAAAAGCTTGCCCTACAAAAGGCCAAGGAAGTGGCAGAAGTCAGCCCCATGTCTGCAGCCAACATCTCCATAGCTGCGTAAGCATGACTTTGATACTTGGAAACTTCACCCTTTTGTTTCTGTTTTTCAGTGTCAGTATGTGTCTCTTCAACATGAGCATCCCGTAGTCTTCCGCGAGCCCTTTTTCATCTGTTACTGACAGGGCTTTATGTGGACTGAATACTTCAGAGCTGATTGTTTAACCGTGAATTTACGTCAGTATTTGTTTGTTTTTCTTTGTAATGCCTCATCTTTTGCCCTGCTGTGAATAACTTGGTTTTTAGATGATTGGTTTTTAAGCTGTCCTAGGACAGATTTCACCAGGTGAAGTGTTAACAAATCCATTCACTTTGGATTTGCAATTACAAGAGGTATGTTGCACATGGTAACTATTTTTCAATGATCTCTGCTTTGAAAATTTTAGTGTTAAGGCATCCTCCTCAATATCAGACTGAAAGATAGGCTTGAATGCTCTTTTTGCTGTTTGAAAGAGAGCTGGGTTGAATAAAATCTCTTATGTGAACAGTCAGTAGTTTGAAGCGAGAAACATCAATTTGCATTTTTGGATTCAGGTTTTTCTGCATGGATGTGGACACGAGTATGGGCTCTGTGATACCAGAATCCTTAAAAAATATTAACTTGGGGACCACTTTTTCTTATATATGGATCTAAACTGATGTGAAAAAGATTCTATGTTGGTGGAAACACTTGTCCCAGATATTGCTGAGGTCAGTGCAGAGTTCTGCCTGCGTGGCATTGTGGACTGGAGTTTGATACATGCCTACCTTGCATCTATTTACCAAGAGTTATGTTCTCTTTAAGGGCTCATTTAATTCTTCTGGAATTTTAGCATCAGGACAACCAGCAACAAAAAAAATCAGGTTGTGCCTCAGATTTTACTGAAAGCTGATAAAGTTTTCCAGTTCCCTTTTGCAGGAGAGACCTCCAAAGGCTGGAAAAGCTCAAGCATAAAAAAAGACATTTCCTGTTCAATTTCATTGCAAAGCACCGGAAATGCAGCAAGATCCCTATTTGTTCCATCAGGGTAAATCTCTTGACATCCTTGTTGCTGGGAGTTTTAATTCCCTTTGTCAAAGACAATAGGCCAAATGAAGCCAGTTCATTGTATGTGAAGGAAAAGAATATTATTAGTTTAGCTATTTTATTCCTCTTACCATTTTATTTTGCCATTACTGCTTTAATCAGCTTCTCTTTATTCTGTGTCTCTTTGTTGGGTTTAAATATGATCTTCTTCTCACAATGATTTCCTGTCTAGTCTTGAAAAGAAGTCAAATGAGGATATTTGCTCTTCTTCTTTGATGAGTTTCCTGGTAGTGTTATTTTAAAATGCAAGATGATGATGCTTATTTTCTTCCTGTATTCATCAAAAGCATGTGAAGATTTCTTATAAAGCAGAAAATGGAGCTAAGATTTTACACCACATTGTTACTTACTTTAAAATAACCTTATTCCATGACTTTTCACCCGACTTTTACCTGGTTTTAATACCACAGGGCCAGGTTTGTGACCACAATTGGAAGCGAGTACAAAACTGTGGATTTCTCCTTATTTTGCCTCAAACAGTATCTGCCCAGACCCCTACCTGCCGCATCTGTACAGGCAGTTAATTAGGCTTTACAAGTAAGCTCATCTAAAATTGCAGTCGGTCACTTTCGCATCAACTAACCATGTCATCATCATGCATGCTCTGTGGGAAACATCATCTAACAGCCACTGTATAACTTCTTCTTTTCTCTGTCTCAGTGACAATGAAGTGCTTCCAAGTCCACTCCCAAAGCTGGCAGGGCTTTAGTCTGGAAAACAAATGCGTTAAGGTCAATCTGTTGATGACCAAATGGATGACGACATAGAGGAGAGGGCAAGAGAGAAGTCAGGTGTTTTGTGAGGCAGAAATAGGTGTATGGCTATTGCTGGCTCATGATCCAAAAGATACTTAGCGAATGCATGCCAAAGCAATTTGCTTAATACATAAATGCATCCACAGTGAACTCAAAAGGCTCTTAGCAGCTGCAGCCTTCAGGCTTGCAGGACCTATTCTTTAGATCCAGAATCTTAGGACTCATTATGTGACCCAAGGTTGATAGCCAAATATACCCTGCTACTTAATTTCTTATGCTCTTCAGCTGCACAGTGGTCCTGAAGATGGAGGATGAACATGATTGATGGCAAGACTTCCTAGGTCACATCTCTGATGCAATTCAGAGCTGGACGTGCCAAGAATAAATCCAAGTGCTGGGCACACTTGGGAACAGGATTTTTGGTATACAGAAATACTATCACAAAAAGCAAACATATGTAGAACTTGGGCACCCTACAGTGGGTGGTGAGCAGGGGCTGGGAAATCTGGGACAGAGCTACCAAAGACCTGCTGCAAAGATGAGTCTACTCTTACAGTTTATATTTTTATTTTATCCTAAGGGAACATTTTTTACTTTTATAACCTGATTTTATTTTCATAACCTATGAAAAAGAATTTCCATAACAACAGGCATCAATAGCATGGATCAGTGTTCTGAAAACATCAGTATTTTCTCTACCTGCATCAATCAAAGCCAGTCTCTCAGGTGTTAGCAGAGGGCACCATGACTTGCATTTCCTTAATCATGATGTTCGTGTTCCTGATGTGCTTGTCCTCCTCCCATAGAGATGATGAAGCTGTACTGGGGCTGAGACTGGTGGAAAGTCATATTGGTCTTTCTGCCTTCTCACCAATAAGGTGCAGTGCTTGCCGTTTTGCTCCTTTCCCATGTCAGTCCTACATCAAGGACTGAGAGTCTATATCTTCCCCTAAGCTTCCTTCCAGGCCATTCCATACTCTATAGTGTTGTATCTGCTCCTCTACCTCTGGCATTTTTCCTGTGCACCTACGTTTTTCACCCATGTTTTTTATGCTCCTGTGCCTGCAGTTTCTCTCCACCAGTTCTTCTGCTCTCCTTTGCCATTCAAGCCTCTCTTCATAACTGACCTACAGGAAATGTTCATTTTATTGCATTAGTTGCAAAATGTCATTTCCTAGGCATAAGAAACTGGCTGCTTATTTAGCATGTCAGCCTGCTTGGAAGGTCTGAAGAGGAACCTTCAACTGCAATAGGCTGCTGCATGAGCCACAAATTGTCTTGTGGTTGATAGATGGTGAAGCTCTATGGTGTCTTGGGGATCTGTTTTAATAATATACTCATTATTACAGTGGCATTGAGATATCATCTATCTTGCAGCTGAGTCCAAGTGCTTTATTACAGTGTTCTACCTGCACTTGGTTTGTAGCTCTCACTTCATCAATCTCCCAGGATTTCTATGGTTTGTCTTCTGCTCCACCAAAGGGACTCAACGTGAACAGATTTGTCTGTCTGAAGTTTGGTTTTTTGCCTGGTGAACTCTGTCCTTGGGCCTTTTTGTTTTCTGTTTTTTTTCAAGATTAAAAACCTAGGCGGGGAAGTAGTTTCTGTCCTTGTTGTAATGTTTGGTTTAAACCAGAGTAGCTGTTTAACGTGTGTTCTTACATTTTCATTTGAGCCCATTGTTTCATTCTTATTTTTTTGTGATTTGTTTTGTTTCTGTTTAGCATTTTCCTTGCTTTGTTGTTTCTGGAGGTGAGTTTCTGGATTTGTTCAGTTTGCCCAGCATTGTCTTCAGTACCCTTTGTTTCATACAGCATTTAAACCTCCTCAGCCTCTTGAACTCGGCGACTGCAGATGGACGGGTCCTTAGAGCAAGCCATTGGTGCAGTTTCCTTGGTGGCCAGAATGGAGGAGGAGGGAAAAGGGGGCAAATTACACAGGCAATGCAAACCACTTTGCAATGCCAATGAAAAGGTGCTGGTGGAAGGGAGAGCCATTGGGCTCATTTTGATGGTCACACAAAGACCCTAACGTAAGCACGGTCTTTCCATATATGCCTAAGCCAAGTCTTAACTCCCCGTGTCTGGGTTTTCCATCCATCTTTTCTGTTCCAGCCAGAGATGCACCAATGGCACGTACAAAAGGGGCTGCAATAAACACACCTAGCCCAGCATGGGCCAGCAGGCCAGCTGGAGAGGACACGGGCTGCAGCTCACCTGGCACCCGGAGCCCATGTATTTTCCAGCGGCCTCTTCAAAGTTTCTTGGGAAAAGCCTTAAACCAACAATCACAACAGCTAGCAATTGCTAAACTTGTAAGAATCATTTGTAGGTCATTTTCCTGAAGTCATACTGAGTGAAACTGGTTTGTATCTTATGAGTTTCTTTTTAATTCCATGTGGTAATGGGTTACAGTCATAACCAGACCCAAGGGAAATATTTAAGTATGGGTGTAGGGTGTGAGTTCTGGATGGGAGGAGAACTTCCCAGATGTAGTGGAAGAAGCTTTGTTGACAGTGGCAGAGACAGTTTGTGCACTGTGGGCACTAGACTTAAATGTATTCTATAGGATTGCCCACTGCTGTTTTCCAGCGTTACTCGTGCTTCCCAGGAAAACCTTCCAGCCTCTGAAGGCCTTTTGCTCTCTCCAGTCTCTGACTGTTTTCTGTTGGACCCTCAAGTGGTTATTCAAAGCAGTTTAAATTTTAGTTGCATACCCACAGGTAGATACTGCCTGTTAATGTGAGCAAGTTGACTACTCACCAGTAACTTGCCTGGAGAAACTAAGGTGGCACATCATTTCACAGTGACCTCTCAGAGTTGTCTGTCCCTTTTGTACATATATGGGGATGGGAGGGGGGGGGGAGTTGCTCTGTTTTTCCAGGACATTTTCCATCTCAGAAGTTCCATCTTTTCCTTCTGTCTTGGGAATACTGTTATCTGTTTCCAAATCCCTGTTGGGTTGTTGGTAGCCAACAGGACCCAGCAAGAAGTGTGCCTGAGCATCCAGCCCATAAAACTTCGTGTGCTGGGTGATGTGTAGTCTAGGAGAGGTGTTCTTTTTCTCTTGCTGGCTTGTGTTTTCTTCCCTTTCCTTCCCCCATTGAAGTGTGTTGATGTGTGAGGTATTGTGATTCCTCCCGTTAGTTTACCTTTTTGCCCTTGTTGTCAGTGTAATGGTGACTCAGCTACGCCTAAAGACACTCTCTTGTACTCTGTCCCTCATGGATGGTAAGTAGCACTAAGCAAAACTCAAGTACTTGTGTCATTTTGATTTGGAAAAGGAGGCTGTCTGTGCTTTGTGGCTTTATACCCTGCAGTTCCAGCAGAAATCCAGTCAAATTTATGGTTTCAAAAGAGCAGACTCCAACAGCAGGAGCAGAGGACTGAACCTGGAGTGCTGCAGGACTTGCATAATGTAGGCTGGCCCAGGTTACCAGGATACTTGGCAAGATGCAAGCATGGCCTTCATCCTGCACTGCACCAAATGAAGCAGGGATAGATGCAAAGGTTCATTCAAGCCTCCTGCCAAGGGATGCTGAGGTCCTGCTTTCAGCAATTCTAAACCATATTTCCTCAGGTATTGCACAGTGTTGGTGCTGACTTGCAGGTAAATTAATGCAGCCCAGTACATTCTCTTCCATCACGAGTTTGACACCTGTTTTGCCCAAGTAATTTCTTACTTACTCTTGACACATTCATGCAGTCAAGTGTTTGTTCTCTGCAGGGTTTAGCTGATAAACTGGGGGTTCAGCATTCAGCCAGAGAGTAAAGGGGTTCTCAGCTAGGGCAACCTGGAACCAACAATTCTTGGCAAACAAGCAGGACGTGCCACCCCCACTTTGAGTCCTGCTCCCATTTCATTTGGCACTCTACAAATGTAGAAATAGTAAAGTTTAGACAAAATGCTTTACCCGACTGTTCAGCAGATTATTTGCTCCAAGCAAAACTTTTATGATGCCTTTCATAATTTCTCTTGTATTCATTCCAGGTTTCTTGACTTTTGGTTTGTTATATCATAGCCTTTACCTGGGCCAACATTTCTGTTCAGAATAATTAATGGATTTGAAGTAAATACATATTTAAACCTACTTACAAGATATCCAGAAAACATTAGATTCTAAATGAACCTTCTGATTTGCTAGAATTGGCTGTGAACAGATTAAAACCCTCATGGAAGCAGGAGAAAAAATGCTGTAATGGAAAATGCATATCCAGGAGGTGAAGGGATTCTATTTCAAGCCTTGGGGCAGGTTCTCTGGAAGATGTAGATTTATAAAGAATATTTCTTACAACAATGTAAAAATTAGTACCTCAAGCCAAGGTCTATTGAGATATTTCAAATCCTGGTTTTTGGTAGTTTCCCTGCCAAAGGAAGAATAAACTCTTTTTCAATGGAAGCCAGTGATTTCCATAGTTAGAACCCCCTGCCACATACAAGTGTGTTTATACAAACACTGGATGGAGGAGAATTTACAGAATTTCTTGTGAACTGAAACAGGCTCCTTCCAACCATTCTATGATTCTGATTCTTTGTGTCAGGCCCAGCAGACCTATGAGGTTTAGGCACAGTGAGCTGTATTTGAACAGTCTGAGCTCAGGCACGTTCCTATGCCTGTTAGGGGAGAGAGGTAGGAGCTTCTGAAGAGCAAATCCATGGAAAAGACTGAGGAGAAGCAGCCTGTCTCCAGCTGTTGGGGCTCAGGTGGATTTGGCTTCTCTGAACATATCCCAGGTTCCTTCCTCCAGCCCATGCTTTTCTCTGTGCTAAGGCTTCTTCCTCATGTCACAGAGTCAGAGTGGGAATTAGCATCCTGCTCCCACTTGGAAATAATGATTTGCAGCACAGCTGTAACAGCAATCGCCACCTGTTTCTGCAAAGACCTCGTCCCTGAGGTCCTAAAGATGACTTCTGCGAAGGACTTGGATTGTGTGAGTATAGCACATGGAGGCATAAAGTCCTACTATCATTGTGTGGCTTTTGGTTCACCTTATAATTTTTCCCCCCTTTTGGTTCCGTTTTTGATTCTTTGGTTGTTTCCCTGTTAACTGGAAGGTGGTGTGTTTGTGGCTTCCACACTTTCTGAAGCTTGCCTGGTTTCCTACCAAGATGCACGTTGCAGTCTGCTTTCGATCGGACACAGCCTGTATGAGTCTCCTCCCGATGTCTTCTATGGTTTCTCTGCTCTTCTCTTTTGTTTCTTTTTTCTTTTTGTTTTCTCACTTTTTGTTTTCTTTGTTTGTTTTGTTTTTGCATGTGCAGTTTTGTAAAGCAAACTCGAGGTACTGTATCTCGCAGCTCGTCAGTCTCCAGCGTAAATTCACCGTGAGTTGCTCTCTGTTACAATATTCAGTACATGGATTTCTATCGCTATATTTATAAACCTCCCTCTTTTCCCTTCTCCTGATGTCTTCACTTCTCCCCTTGTTTTTCCCCAAAATCATTCCCATCATTGTGGAAAGCTTCCAGACCAACATACCGTGGAAGGACTGGAAGGTGTACGACATTGCCATATAATGCTTGTGATTTGATCGTGAGCAACTCTGTAGTGTTTTGGACATTGACTGCGATTTTTCCTCCCTTCCTTCATTTTTCTCCCATCCCCTTAATTGTTTTCCTTTTTTTATTCCTTAACTATTTTCCCTCTTCTCCTGTCTACACTCATTTGATAGTTTGTCTTGTTCCAACTTGTATTTTTGTCCTCTGTGTTTCTTATGTATTGGGCTGATGGCTTTGATGTTCCACCAGTGTTTGCACTTATGGGTCAATAGGAGAATGGGGGCCAACCATGAGTGTGCTCTTCAAATGAAAGCTTGAGAAGGATTATAAAAGGAACTTCTGGAAATGGGGCCCAAGTGAGACCAAATTGGAAAACTCTACATAAGCATCTTTGGGAAGCTTACACTTATGAGAGCACTGGGTATGCCTGTGTTCTCTGACATTGAACTGGAGCTCAAAGTTACAGATATGGTAAAAATGAGGCACCCAGTAAACTCCTATGTACCTGTGGTTGAGCGAGCACAGTGATAGACCTTCCATTCACTCTATCCCCTTCCTAACAAACAAATCTTGCTGGCTTTGCTGTGAATCGTGGGTGTGCTTTGACACCGATGCAGGTTTGTAGAAAACATCATTGCTCCTGCTGACTAATACAACAGAACTCATCATCAGCTTCTCATCAACTCATCTCAGTGTCTTGGCTTTGGGTTATACCTTTACCGTTTGATGTTATCTTTCTTCTCTAATGCTTTTGAAGAGACAAGTAAGTGCAATTCAAATATGTGTGGGTTTATCTTACATGCACCATAGCAGCTACCAAAGGCACAATGAAGCAAAAGATGTTTTCCACCAGCATCCTGACATCTTCCTTTTTCCCAGGGTGTTTTGAATGTTCTTATCTACTGGTGGATCTTAGACATGTTTGTATTATTTTGATATGATGCGTGAGCTTTGCTCCTTGTGACCAAAACTGAACTTTTTCAACTAACAAAAGTAGGTGTGTCTTGTCTGTGCTAAGGTCTGAGATGTCACAAGGTTGGGACAGTGAAAATTTAGGGGAATAAACTAGACCAAGGCAGCTTTTGGTTCATTTCTTGCAGTGCATTTATTGGCTGCAGGATGGCTTGACAGGCAGAAAGGTGCAGAGAGACGTCTATTGCCTTTTGGTTCCCTCTGACCCTCCCTGCCTTACCCCTGGCAGGAGGAAGGTGATGGTTGAAGGTGGTGATGGAGGAGAGGTGCTGAGCTGCCTCCTCTCCAACACTAGAATTCATTCCAGTAGAAGTTACAGTAAACTGGTCGGAGGCAATGTTTTCCCTGCCTTTTAAGGAGGTGAAATCAAACCACAGGTACTAAAATCCCCTTGGAAGGAGGATTTGCCTGCATCTAGAGGCATTGAGGTCTGTTGCTAACTCCCCACCAGCAATAAAGACAGTATAATAGAGGCTTTTTTGCTGATATGACTCACATCTGGTCTCTGAACAGAATTAATTTTTACTGCAAAAAGCTGTAACTGAGGATTCTTCTCCTCTTTAACATTTCTATGCACCGTCTGGGCAGTAATTTGTAATTTCCTATGCAAACCAGGGCTGTTTCTGACAGATGAGCTGAGCATGCATTCTCTTCTCTGTGGGTATCTAAAGAGCATTCCTCCAGCAATACCTCCTATTATGATTAAATAAATCACTGTACCCCATTACAATGTGCAATGTATAAAAGTACTCTCCATCACAGAGCAGCAGTAGAAGCTCCCTGCAGAGTAAAGACATCTGAAGTTCTTGTTTACTCAATATAAATATAAGGCTTAGAAATGTGGGGGTTTATTTTCAATCCAAATAGATAAAATGGAACAACTCCCCTTAGGGCCGTGCAGGTGCTCTGGATTCCCATTCCCTGGGTGAATATTAGCATAGGTTCAGGATGCCTTTATACCACTTTGTTTCTACCCACTGGGAGTGCTATTGCTGTAATTACACTGAATAGATAAATGGTGTGATTTTATGGGCACAGATGGAAGTTGAACAGTTTTGCTGATCGAAAAGAGCTTGTAAAAGGTGCAAAAATATCCCCGTTCCTTTTTCTCCCTTGGTTTGCTCAAACAGCAGAAAATACTTTGAGCCTTGAATATCATTAAGAACCAGGATCTGCAAAGCCATGGTCATCTGTTTTGGAAGAAGAAAGCTCACTCAGAAATCTTTCTAGATACAAAGGGTTGGGTTTTATTCCCCTATACTTTGCTTATTAAAAACATTAATAATTGTACCTTGGTAAGAAACTAAAGACAACATATCAGAGCTAGTTTCTTTAAATAATCAAATTGAAGTAATTTTCTTGCGCTAATTCCAGCCTTTCGAGCTATAAGATCTATGATACAAGCAGTGCAAGCAGTACAAAATACATGCTTAATTCATGAGGAGAGGCAGTTAAATACAGATGTGCTCTATTTCTTCAAGAAGATCAGCACTTATCTAAGGTACATACTGCAGCTGGTGACTAATTCATGTGTACATAGGGGATGACACACAGCTAAGTGAATAATTACATTGTATTTTTCCAGTAGTAGGTGTCTAAGAGTTATGGGATGTTGAATTTTCATATAAATCCTTACATTGCAATTGCTGATGAAATCGGAGTGGTGCAGTAACTTGAGTCTTTCTCTGCATTACTATTGGATATTATTTCTAATGGGATCCAGAGGTGTCAGTCATTGCTTGGACATGAAACTTGACATGTTCTTAAGGCATTTTCTAGATTGATAAATAAAGCAAACCCCAGTGTTTCACAAGCTGAGGATTTTTATTTCCAGAAGTGCTTAACACCAGCATTGGTCACAGATTGTTGCAGTTTGCTCAGCCCACAACAGATAATATTTTTTTGCCAGAACAAAACTTGGTTTTCTTTCAGCAGCTTTTTTTTCCCACCCAGACCATCACATCACCCCTCTGCTGCATCCACCCAGCTGTAGACAAGCTGATAGAGTACAGAGGGAAATGAGAAAGCTTCAATATCTTCTACCAGAATGAATGTGTCATTCACCATCCAAGAACCCAAATTGTTCTTGATCTCTATCGTTTGCTTCTCTGTATTCACTGTCTGGGCCTATCTGCTTCATTTTCATCTTCATCTTGCACAAAAAGATGTTGTGACTTCATTCCCTGATGTGTTTAGTCCTGGGTTTTCATAAAAGTCTGGAGTTCATGGTGGAATCATTACAGAATGGTTGCGGTCTCTACAGAGTCTGGTCTGGGCCATTGCAGCTTATTTCACAGGCTGAGAAAGTTAGTGTTGTTCAGCCTGCAAAAGGAACCTCAGAGCAGATTCCAGTATCTGAAAGGGACTACAAGGATGCTGGAGGGGGACTCTTCATCAGTGGCGGTATTGATACAACAAGGGGAATGGCTTTAAACTGACAGAGGGGAGACTGAGATGAGCTCTTAGGCAGAAGCTGTTCCCTGTGAGGGTGCTGAGGCACTGGCACAGGGTGCCCAGAGAAGCTGTGGCTGCCCCATCCCTGGCAGTGTTGAAGGCCAGGTTGGACAGAGGGGCTTGGAGCAAGCTGCTCTAGTGGAAGGTGTCCCTGCCCATGGTAGGGGTCGGAACTGAATGAGCTTTGAGTTCCCTTCCTCATTCTACAATATGACTCCAGAATTTGTCAGAATGTCTTCTGGAGAGCATGGCTTGAACACTTCAGTGGCAAAATACAAAATAAATGTAATTTGACTGGATTTTAGGAGAATATCATGATTGCACATATTTAACTTTGGCATGCTTTTTGTTAAATTGGGCCATAGTGATGTGGCTTTTAACTTTTCATATTTTTGTTTTACTTGTAACTCTCTCTGTTAAAGAGCCTGTTATTTACTGCTGAGGATGCAGTTATTTTATCACAATTCCTAGCTGCAATATCGAGGAAGTCGTGAGGTCTGAAAAGGGATCTTGTCACTAATGATAGCAATGTAGCTTGTGTCAGATTAGATAATTTCTGGCATTTGGTTAAAATGAGCATGTGCATAAAACATCTGGGGTTACTACGTGATGTCCTATTATGAAAAACCATTAGGAAAATTTTCTCATTAGAGGCATAGAGAGCAGCACGCAGGATGGTGAATTATGGTTGAGTGAAATTGCTCTATTATGAAAAAACTGAAGCTGAAAAGCAGTAAAACTTCTGCTATAGTAACATAGCACCAGGAAGCTTTGGCTTGGATAGCTCCACATCACTTCAGAGCTGTACAAAAGCAAGTGGCTCAGCTGTCTTCAAGCTCAAAGCAGCACCATATAATGATTTCTACTGCTTTTTGGAGATGGCGGCCATGGACACCTCATGGGAGTGGTAGCAAAGTTCTAGGTCTTTCCTGAGCTGTGTTATGATACCTTGGATACCTTCTGGCTCTGCATTGGCAAAAGACACTAGCCAAAGGGCTTGCAGTGTATCATGCGTGACATGCACTCAGTGGCTCCTTAAGGACCTTCACCAGTGCTCAGCTGTGTCCCACTCTGGCATCTCAGCTTCTTTCTCCTGCTGAGACCTGTGGTCATCATATCCTGCATCTGCAGTTCTCCAAATTGACTAAAAGAGCAGGTAGAGGGAGTGGAAATTCAATCTGAGGATGATAATACTGAAAAAAATATCAAAATGTTGCATTTTGATGCATGTTACATGGCTCTAAGATGAAAGAGGGCAGATTTAGGTTAAATATAATGAAGAAGTTCTTCCCTGTGAGGGTGCTGAGGCACTGGCACAGGGTGCCCAGAGAAGCTGTGGCTGCCCCATCCCTGG
>JASSUY010008816.1:11284-27373 GCA_032466535.1 Forpus xanthops
ACGAGAGCAGAGTAGAGGGGCAGGATCACCTCCCTTGACCTGCTGGTCACACTCCTTTTGATGCAGCCCAGGATATGTTCAGTTCATGCTTGCTTTCTGTGGGTAATAAGCCTTTGACATGTTACAGCAGCAATGTTGAGAACTTAATTGAAATGCTTTTGAATGCAAATAGCAAGATCAAAATAGGTACATATTCACTGAACAGCAACTGCTTGGCTCTGTTTAGGTATCTAACTAGTTTCAGCTGAAGAGCTAGCAGAAGATTTACTGTTGCAAGTAAAAGGCATTTTGTTCCCAGTGTTACAGAGTCATTCAAACAAGCCTCTTGGTTGTGTTCCATTCAATGATTTGCAGAAGTTAATGAGCCGCTCAGCACTGTTTCTTCTCTCCTTTTTGTAAGAATGCTGTTTGCTTGGGAGCTGGGGACAAACCCGTGAGTGAATACAGATCAGTTCTCTACTATCAAGTCAAACAGCCTCGCTGGATGGAAACACTGAAGGTATGGTGTAGATACTTTCCACCTGCCTTTTCCTCTTAATTTCCTTTTACCTCACAAAAAAGTTGCCTAGCATCAGCTTTTCCTAAAAACTAAAAATCAGCCCTGACTACAGCTGTAAGGATGGAGCCTTACTCATACATCAGTTGTTAGAGATACATGGTTACTGAGGCTGAAAATTTGGCCTAGAAAAGGATGCTAGAATATTGTTTAGCAAAATAAATATGATCCTCTTAAATAACGTCACGTCCTAACATGGCTCTTGAAAGATGAAATATTACATTTGTTCTGTTGCAGTGAGACAATGGGCATGTGGAGCTCCAGTTGCATAATTAAACCCACAAAACTCCCAAACAAACAAAAACCCCATACAACCCATATTCCTTCTCCCCAGTATTGTGACAAGAGAGAAAACAGTCTTGGATATCTTTTGAGGCACAGCAGTAATTGTCTAATCTGGATTTAAAGTCTTTGACTGGAAAAGGCTCCAAAGCTTCCAGCAGTTCTTATAGAGCATGTTTCAGACTTGCTAACAAGTACGGTTTTATTTTTAAGATGACCGTGGAAAGCGATATTGTCATGTATGATGAGCCTATAATTATTACACCAAGGAGTGTTGCTGAGATTGGGCAGGACAGGGAGGGAATGTAAACTGGAACAGGAACTTATTTGTTACTTTGAAAACACTGAACTATTCTGGTCATTGCTTACTGTATTGGTTTTAAAAATTACCAGGTAGTTTTAACATGAAGGAGTGTTATGCAGTAACATTTTTTAGAGGGAAATTGTGAGTGAACACAAAGGAGTGCAAGTCTAAAGTTTTGGAACTCTAAACAAGATAATGTGAAAGTTTGTTATTCTTTTGCAGTTGAGCTGGTTTGTTATGTTTTTGTTATAATTAGACCTATTTTTTTGTGCTCAAATTTTCATACCTTTTTCACCTGTTTATTAAATTGGTTGTTAGTTTGTGTGTATGAAATAGTTTCACAGAGCAGAGGTGTTGCATAATTTGGTTCAGTTAACAGGGTAGATAATAAGGCTGCAGTGCGCTTATTTTCTAGCATACAAGCATCTGTGTGTTTTAAGTCATTGGGTTCAGTGCTTCATTTCTTTGGTGGTGCCAGACTTTGAGCAAAGTCTAACAGGTAGCTGCTTATCAGCTACTGCTTCTGATACTGTGATCAGGCTCAATAGTTTTAAATGGACTGTGAAAGGCATTATGGAGCCAGCAGAAGAGGTGCTTATTTCTTCTAAAATAGAGGCTGGTTGGATGTGAAACCACATTCTTTCTCCCCAATAACTCTACTGGTTATTTTCTGATTTTAAAAAAGGTAGCAGTCCCTATTGAAGATATGCAAAGGATACATCTGCGCTTCATGTTCAGACACAGGTCATCTCAAGAGTGTAAGTAGGGAATGTTACTTTAGTGAATTTCCATTCATTAATTATTAATTAATTAATTTCAGTCAGCTGAAAATATTTTTCTTTGTAGCTAAAGATAAAGGAGAAAAGAATTTTGCAATGGCCTACATAAGACTAATGAAGGAGGATGGAACAACTCTTCAGGATGGCATCCATGACTTGTTAGTCTTTAAGGTATCGGATCAATTTTTTTCTATCCCCCACTAACCTATTTTCACACTGTTGTCTTTGACTGCTTGTTTAATTTCATAGTGAAGAAATTTCTATTATTTTATCAGAGAGAAATATGGTTTTTATCTGAACAAAAATAAAAAAACCAACTTGCTCCATGGTGAGTAACCATTGTTTTAAGCTGTAATTAGGCAGAGATGGTTTCTAAGCACAGTAAGAAACAGTTACGCTTCCTACTGTTTTTGCAGAAGTTTGTGCTTTTGGCCTTCCGTAGTATAGAGAATTATGAGAAAGCTCAGTACCTGGAAGGGGGGGAGAAGGAGGGAAATGCTGTTTTGATACATTTAGAATCTTTGTCACATGAATAATCAGGGAATGTAATCTTAGAAAATGGTTTGTTTGAAGCTACTCTGTGTAGTTACTCAGGTGCAAAAATGAAACTTTCAGGAATTTGGTTGAAATCACTTCCAATACAGAAGAAATTTTACTGTAGGTTTTAGTAATTGTTTCAATAAACTAGTTTGCCTTAACACTAATGGCAAGGGAGATGCATGCGACTAGATCACGTAGTATAGATTGTGCAACAAAACTTTATGACAGTATAATAGTATTTATTTTCTCTTCATTGATACCAACATTGATAAATACTCTAGACCAAAAGGAAAATAATGATCACGTTGTATGACTGTGTGGTTAATGTTGATTATGAAACTCTGTCTAATTAATTTCTGCATCGACCCGGTAATTTTTCCTTAAGTGACGCCATAGATAAGAAATGCTAAATGGAGTTGACCTAGTTTGTTTGGGAGAAGTAGACAGATTTTCTGACATATGTTTGCCTATTCTAGCCTTAAGAACAGTAACAGTAAACTCTAAAAGTCTCAAACAGTCATAAATCTGGCCTCTCAAAATAAGTTATTTGAAAACTCTGTAGTTTAAGCAGTGTACTTTATTTTTTCTTCCTCCAGGCTCTGAATCTTTTTGAGAGACTTTTGGATCAAAATGCCAAGTCTTTTCTCTTTTATCTGTCCAGCTTGTCTCAAAAAGGAGTCAATGTTTTCTTTGGGTTCCAAAAATTCTGAGAAGTAATTATTTGGCAGTCTTGATATAATCACAAGAGTTAGTAATGCTGTCTTGCTGCATAAGGATTTTACCTTTGTCTGTCTAGGTCTCTATATAGTCAATTTTTAATCTTACTTCATATCTGGTAGGAAGTAGTCTTCACATCTACACAATCACTCACAGAACTACAGAGTATTATTCTAGATCATGGTTTCTGCAGCTCCTTGTTTATGCACAATTGTAGACAAAAGGTCTGCAATTGAGTCAGATCTGTCATGGTGCTTTAGGTTTAAGTGACAGCTCTTAAACTCATTGGGGGAACTTTACTGAGCAGGGTTTCTGAAGAAAAATCGTATCTCTAAGCACTGAGTATGATTTTTATTGTCTTTGTCTAAAAGCTGCTTTCCTGTCTGGAGTATGAATCAAAAGTTGAGATGCAAAATAATCTGTGAGAGCTGTGGCATGCAACTTGATGAAATAAAGAGTAAAAAATATTTGTTGGTTCTCTGATTTTGTACTGTTCATTCTATTGAACAGCATAAAATCTATGATACCCGTGTCAGTTCCTGCAGCATATTGAGTAATTTAAATGCAATCTTCCCATGCTCTGATCTTTGTTAGTGCTGCTATTTTATCCCTACACTGTCTTATTTTCTTCTTAAATTGTATGCATATGTCATAACTGTGTTGTCTATATCCTGTGTACAGTCTTGAAGGTGATGATCAATAGTCTGTCGCATTTTGTAGCTATTGACAGTTTAATGTCAAATCAGCTCTTCTACTGTGATGCTGATGTCGCTCCTCATAGTTCCTTATTGCACCTAAAACCCACATATCATTATAATTTCAATGGAGTGTGTTTATTGCAGCCTTTCTTGCTGATACTGATTCTTTGCTTACCTGTACCGAGTCACTTTGGGACTTGGGTATTCTTTATCTTTTAGTGCATGTATTTAAGCCCATAGGAACAGAGCTTTTTGTTTATTTCTTATGAAGTATGCAATAAATTTTATTTTAAATCCAGTCTGTGAAATCTGTAATAAATGCTATGTTATTTTTCAGGGGGACAGTAAAAAAATGGAGGATGCTAATGCTTATTTGACATTACCTTCTACACGTCAACACATAGAAAATAAAGGAGCAACCATAAGCAGGAGCTCGAGTATTGTAGGGGGGCTTTCAGTAAGCTCACGAGATGCATTTTATATTTCAACTCTTGTTTGTTCTACAAAGCTAACTCAGAATGGTATGTATCTTCTAAACAGGTAGAAGCTTTAGAAAGCAGACATTTGCACAGATGATAAATCACATCTTAAATTTTATTGTCTGTCCATTTATTTTCTTCTAGTGGGGTTACTGGGTCTCTTGAAGTGGCGTATGAAGCCAGAGCTGCTTCAGGAGAACCTGGAAAAACTGAAGATTGTGGATGGAGAGGAAGTTGTGAAGGTATATCTCTATGTAGTTATTTCCATAATAGTTATTCTTCGTGTCTTTTCATAGCATGACAGAAATAAAATGCTGCATAGTTTCAAAAAGAAAAAGAAAAGAAACTGAAGGGGCAGCTTGGTAAAGATGGGACCTTAAAGCTGCCTCTCAATTATACTTTCTCTAACGAGTGTCAATCAGTGTAAGGCCTTTGCTAGGGACAGTTTGCAAAAGGTGTGAGCCAAACTCTTTATTAGAGGGAGGGATCAAGGAAGCAAGCACCCAGACAGAATTCTTTGTAGTGTAAGTCATCTTTTTTCCTACTTAATGCTCCTAAACATCTCTGATATTGGCTACTGTTAGACAGTGGAGATTTGTGAGATTACTAGTCAAATATACCTGCTTTCAGTGGTAAGTAACTTATTAGGATTTTTTTTCCTGCTTTCTGTTGTTTTATTTTGCTGGAAATTTTGTGCATAATGGAGAGAATTCAATGCCAAGAATATTATTTTAAAGTTGCTGCTTTGGTCAGGTGTGTACATTTATGTGGGAGGTAAACTTCAATTTTGAGTATACACAGGAAGTTTTATTTCATAGAATCTTAAAATGGTTTGGATTATAAAAGACCTTAGGATCATCCAATTCCATACCCTGCCCCATGGGCAGGGACACATTCTACTAGACCATGTTGCCCAGGGCTCTGTCCAGCCTGGCCTTTGAACACTGACAGAGATCAAGAATTCGCCACTTCTTTGGGCAGCCTGTTCCAGTGTCTTACCACCCTCACAGTATAGAGCTTCTTCATTATATCTAACCTGAACTTCCTCTATTTAAGTTCAAAACTTGTTAGGATTTAAAAACTTGATAGGGTATGAAGGCAGTAATGGTATAATATTTTCCACAATCTCTGTAAAACTGTTGGCTTTTTTCAATCTGAAACATCACAAAGGATTCCTACTGCTTTGTTTACATTCTTAATGTTAATTTACATGTTTGTGTAAGAAATACACTATGCACCCAATGAATTGCTTTAATGTAAATATGAACAAAAACTTGTTAATACTTTGGAAACTGGCCGATACAATTACATTTGTGTTACCCTTCAAATACAAGCATTAGATGTGTCTGGAGAGAAGGAAGGAGGAAGGAGAACTTAAAACAGCGAAGAAGAAAAAAGTGAGCTTTGAATCAGACCCCAGACATATGAAGTGTGTTTTTAATCATGATGTATATGTGAGAATAACAACTACTACACAGTATCACTAAGAAACTAGGCTTGCAGTTTTAGATAGTTATGTCATTTATATAATATTTTTAGCATTTCCACACTTTTAGCTAGACATTTATAATTTCCTGCTCATGGTCTGAGGTTGTAAGTTCTTCAAATTAAGGAAACTAGAGCCTAAATCCTTGGAAATGTTTCCAAATATAAGTGACATTTCAGTGAAGGCCTTTAAAATTCAAACCTGGGAGAAACCAGGTCTACTCTTTGAGAGCTGTCAGGTTGTATTGGTTGCCAATTTGTCTTTTCTTGTTCTGTAGTTTCTCCAAGATACGCTGGATGCCCTGTTTAACATCATGATGGAACATTCCCACAGTAATGAATATGACATTCTTGTCTTTGATGCACTGGTAAGAATCAACATTGAAGGATTTTATTTGTCAAAGTCAGAACCCCTATTTTTGAGTGGGCTATCAAGATGTTTAATTTCAGGGCATTAGTCTTAAAATCTCTACAGAACAGCTGGAATATTACTATTTTCACTGCAAATCAAATGTCTTTTAAAACTCCTAAACAATAGATTGTCCAAAATATTTCAGAAGATAAATAATATTTAAAATGTCTTTATGAAAAATGCTGATTATGTCCATGTCTGTTTAGATCTATATCATAGGGCTTATCGCAGACCGTAAGTTTCAACATTTTAACACAGTTCTGGAAGCTTATATCCAGCAGCATTTTAGTGCAACGTTGGCATACAAGTAAGTTTGCTTTCTTTGATTTCTGTTTTTCTGCTGACTCTCCATCATCACATTAAGCAAAGTAAATTGTGTTTGTGACTTTTCTGATGTAATTTATGGTGACTGTTGTTTCAATGCTGCCATTTGCTAACCTGGAAATAAACCTGCCTCTGAGAGAGATGCATGATTATATGTAGAGTTGACTGACAGGTAGTAATTGATTTCTAGTTAAATGATTATTTTGGTATTCATTTTCTCTTGTCTGAGCACTTCACCTGTATGCTGCCAAATTTGTCAAAATATACTTTGCTGTAAAGCTCCTCTCTATATTCTCGGCCTTGGAATGCCTTAAGTGAGGACTTGAGAATGTCCTTAACTTGTTTAAAAAGGTTTCCATGTATTCTTTTGTGGCAAACAAACTCATGGGGGAAAAGAATTTCTCCGGGTCCGGTCTTCATGTGCAGTTCACAGATAGCTGTTGCACCAGACAGGTTTCGGTGCACTGAGCTAGAATTTAGGTGTTCACGATGTGGTCTGCTGTGAACTGGAGTCTGAGTGTTTGTTACATAGCCATGGCAGTGGGCAGGTGAACAGACTTGTGGTGAGGTTTATTCCTCTTTTATTTTTGGAGCACCCAGATAATGGCCAGGTGGGAAGACATGGCCTCATAGAAAAGAATAAAAATAAAATCTGTGGACATGTTAAACAGTAAATTTAATACTGGCTTTTTCTTTATCTAAAAAAGTTTTCCCAGATGGTGGTAGGATGAAATTGCTTTGAATGATGAGGAGTGATAACATCTTCAGTTAATGCTGATCTTGGGGAAGTGCCATATCAGGATAGTTGTATTTTTTTAATCTACCTGAAGTCTTGTTCTGGCAGCTTAATGGGGTGACAAACTGAAGCAGAACTTAAATTTGGGATATAAGTAGTAAATGGAAGACTTTAGCTGAAGGTTTGGAGTAGTTGAGTATGTCTTGCAGTTTCCTGTGCTGAATTTGCATCAGTTCCAACTCAACAGGAAATGTTACACAGACTAAGCACTAGAACGTGAATTTGCTGTGCTGAAAGGCTCTAATGCACAATCAATCCTTTCTCACATTATAGGAGAGGTGAATTTATCATTATTAGGCTCAGAAAGCTCAAGCGCATACTTCTCTTTAGTCCTCAGTCACTCCGTATGTAATAAGCACGTTTAATTTAATGCTTTATATTATTGTGAAGGAAGAGAAGGTTGGCTATGGACATTTGGGACAGCCTTATTTGCTTAAAATATTTCTAAGATTTACCTAACTTGAGTTTCTGATGATTTAATCAAAGTGGCAGAGGCAAAATGATGTTTCTGACCATTCCCCATATCATGGGTTTTCTTGACATCACTGGGTCCATGCACATTGTGGAATATGAACTGTGTTTATAGTTGATGATATCAACAAATAGCTGTATTATGACCTAACTCAGAGTTAGGAAGGAGACACTGTCTCAGGCATATTATGACTTATTATGATATTGTATTTTGGCCAAACTGGTAGTATAATAACTGGAGAATAACTGTTTGCTATTTGGCTCCTATTTAGTTATCCATTTGTATCTAGCTTTTATACAGGACTTCACACTGATAGTTGGGGGACCTTGAGTGAACTGCCCCTGCATGCAGGTTGGATAAATTCTGTTACAACCCAGTACAAATTACTGAGCTGTGAACTCAGGAAGCTGTAAAAAGGAGTAAATGGAAACACAATGAGTGTAGTGCTCAGAAGGATGAGAGGCTGAAAGCATGATATTTTGGTTCTGAAATGTAAGTTAGGCTAGGGCAGTGGGGGTGGGGATGTATCTGTTAGTTACACAGATGGAGAAAGATATATGCACACAGATGTACATATTTTCTGTGCAACTGCAAGCAGTTTCTGGTGCTATTATTTGCATGCAATTCTGTTCCCAATATCATAGTGATCATTTACAAAAGTTTCAGCAGTCCAGTTGGTGAACTGTTAAGTTTTGTCTTGTTTGGTTTTTGTTGTTTCAGTTGGTTGGTTTGCTTTGCTTAGTGTAGTGGATGGCATTTGTGTAATGCTATAAAAAAAACAAAGCAAACCAGCAAAAAAAAACCAAAAAAAAACCAAAAAAAATAAAACAAAACCAAAAAAAAGGAAACTAAAAACCAAACGAACTAAAAGCACCCCCACAAATCAAACCACCCCTAATTCTTATAGCTACAATAAGCTCAATATTTTATCAATATTAGCTGGATCATTTAAGATGAAACTACAACTATAAATTAAGGGTCTTAGATGAGCTTTTGCACTTTATCAGTTAGAGTGTTTAACAACAAATTGCCTTTGGATACAAAGCAAAGAAGTGCTTAAATGAAAGAAATACTTTAAGCAGATGTTGCTGTATACTAGAATATTGTACTATTTTTACATGCAGTTAATTTGGGGCATGTTGTAGCATTTGGGGGGTGTGCTTGACTAAGCAGAAACATTTATTTAAAGTAGCCAAACAAGGTAGAGAAGTTAATTAAAAAATTAGTAGTTATTTTTAAAGCATGTTCTAACTTCAGGAAATTAATGAGTGTTCTGAAGACTTACCTGGATACCTCCAGCCGAGGGGAGCAGTGCGAACCTATCCTGAGAACCCTGAAAGCACTGGAGTATGTTTTCAAGTTCATTGTTAGATCAAGGACATTATTTTCACAGTAAGTACCCGGACAATTGACATTTAACTTGCAGCTCAATAACAGGACTAGAAGTGAACCTGAGAAACAGAAAAAATTGGTTCCAGAACAGGACTGTATCTTTTGTTTTCACAAATAAAACATAAAAACTGTTAACTAGCTCAAAATACAGACATGCTGGAATATTTTTTTGAGAGGGAATTTTCAAAAATCTGCTTTCTGATTCATAATGTAAGTTCCAGAGACATGTTCATCATCTGATGCTGTTCAGTAGCAGCAACCAATTTCAAAGGGTGATTATTCTTCGTGTCAGGTGGCTTGGCCTAAGACCAATGGATGGCCAAATGTGACAGATGGCTTGAAGCTCAATGCTTGTCCTTGAGATCACAGTGTTCAGCAGCTCAGACTGTGCATAGAACAATGTAATTTTCAGTAATCATTGTCCATTTGCATTTAGGGTTTTAGATCTCCAGTTAAGGAATTTATATTTCCTACTCATAGATGGACACATATAAAAAGGGTGTAAAGCTGTGCAAAAAAGGAGATGATGCTTATGAGAGTAGAATGTAACTAGTAGTTCAAAGCTTTTTTTTAATTTTTTATAATAGGTGTTGTGGCAAAAGGAGACATTTAGAGTTTTGGGGAAAGAGGCATCGTGTAGAGGATTGTGGAAGACGTTTTGTATGGATGAAAGTCAGAAGGCAGGGGTTTGGTCTGGGGAGAAATTTAGTCTCCATTTAAATTCCTAGTAATAGCTGCAGCAGCATTGGACAGTCTGGCAAATGAGGTCTGAAACCCTAAATTCAGTTAGACAGTTATTATTATAGGCAGTAATAGCTCTCACAAACAATACCTTCAGGCAAATACAACTAAACAGTGAACAGTATCATCTGGTACTGTGCATTCTATCTGTGATTCTATTTATCTCTAGATATTGTGATCTAACTTTTTGAAAACAGTTTCCTATTGTCAGAATGGTCATGAAAATAAAAAAAATGTGGAAAAGAAATGGATTTATGTATTTTCTTCCCATGACAAAAGTTCGGGTTTACAGTTAAAGTACTTCACTTTCAAAGGTTGAGATTAGCCTTCTTGGAGACAAATATTTTTAATTAATAGAGCTGAGACAGATCTTTAGATCATTCTCTCATTAATTTGATGGGATGCTGAAGAAACTAAGCTGCCTTGCTGAAAGGTAAGAGACGTTACAGAGTGAAAATTGAGTAGGAAAGAGATGAATAATGACTTCTAATGTTAGACCTAAAATGGGAGACTTTTTTTATCTCGTTGTCAGGCAGATACACTGATGATAACCAAGTTCTACTTAAATTTACATTCATTCAGTCAATCCTGTGGAAGCTCTACAGAGATGTCATGACTGCAGATTTGGTTTTTTCCTCCACTCAGCTGAACTATGATTGTGTTTGGCAGCTGTTTGTTCAGTAACTACGTTTTGATGAAAGGTCATATACATTAGCCAAAGGTTTACATAGTGCAGACTCTGAAAACAGTAAATGTTTACTTTCCTCCTTTCATTAGCCTACATATATTTTTGTTGCTGAAATTCATGTGCGCTCTTGGGATGAAATTGTTTCCAAGCAAATAATTAATCATCTTTTAAAATCTGTTTTTGGAACAAGTGATTTTAATTGATATTTAACACAGAAAATTGTGCCTAAATGCGAGCTAGATCATGAGTCAGGAAGTAGTTATAATTCTACCTGGCATAATGAATCCTAGTGAAATTTAAGAGCATGTTTAATACATGTTGTGTGATGCTTCTGCCTCTCTCCTTGCTCCATGGGTTGAGTGAAGAGAACTTCCAGTTTTCTCTTGCATTAAAACAATAGGTTTAAGAAACTTCCTTTACTTTTGCAGCAATGTTTTATAGTCAATAAAAGTATCAGTGCATTAGTTAAGTAACCTACTTAAATAGACACTTGGAGACAATCACATTGCCGCAACTTCCATTTACTTCATTCCCATTGAAAACCAGTTTTAAACAGTCCCCCTTGTCACAATCCCCAATATGTTTTTTAAAAAACTCAACCAAACCCCAAGCTCCTAAAATATGGCTTGATACTAAATGAGAAGACTTTTCTATGTAAGTGTGCTTGTACCAAAACTTACTTGTTTCAAGATGTGTCTCACATCTAAGTTTTTGTTCAGCCATCACGCCTCAGTAGGGTCATACCTCAAGCAGTGTGTATTATGTATGTTTTTCCTCTCCAGATGATGTTTTGGATCTTGGGGTTCCTTTCCAAGTATTGACTTAAATCTCATTGACAAGCAATAACCTAATCAGTGCAGAGTGTAACTGTTTCCCTTTCCTCAAAGCTTTTTGCCAGCCACTGTATAAATAGCAGTTTTGACTTTTCCTTGCTGTAGGCAAAAGCTCTTAGTTTGCATTTAGGTCCTTTAAGGAGCTCAAGTTTCAAGCTGAAAAGAAAAGAACATCATGCTGGCATACATGACTTGATAAGGAGGGATTTTTCACTTACGATAGAGAAGGCAGTGTTCCGATAGAGGTGCGGCGTTCAGTTCACAGCGTTCTACACACATGGCTTCTCTTGCTACCTCACCTTTTTGCTTAGCTTATTTAACTTTTGACAGCTGTTTCAGGTAATTAATTTACCATGTCACCAGTGGTTTTTGCTGTTCATGGAAGCAGCATTTAGGATTAATAGCTAGTATGAACAATACAGGAGAGAGAATCTGAAAGGTTCAGACACTAGGACAGGGAGTAAAGAAACAATTGAGTGAGCTTAATTTAAATGTGCTATTTCACTTCTGAGCATCAAATAGAGACTTTTCAAAAAGCAGACTGGTTTATGGGGACAGTAAAAATAGCTATTGAAGAAAATGGCAATAACAGAAGAAACAAGCAGTGAGAATATGTGACATACAGCTTAGAGTACCTTTGCCACACAAGTCACTTTGAAAGTGAAACTTGTTTACATCAGCTCAAATCTGGGAAGTATCGCTTGTTAGAGGCTTCTAAATAAAATGAAAATGCTTCTGTTGTGTTTGAGATGAATTTCTGCCCCATGCAATGAATAGCAGATATATCCCATTGGTGAAACACCTAGGTACACAGTATTGCATCAACTTTAAATATATTTGTAAGATGGTGTTAAATCTGGTACATCTAGGATTATGACATTTTCTGTTTCTGAAAGAATAACCTGATGTGTCTCAACAGGTTATATGAAGGCAAAGAACAAATAGAATTTGAAGAATCTATGAGGAGACTCTTTGAATCCATCAACAACCTGATGAAAAGCCAATATAAAACTGCCATTTTGCTGCAGGTTGGTGTGTGTGTAAGCAAGTTTGCTTTGACTTTTATATGGTTTGCTTTGTGGGCTTTTTGTTCTTTATAAATTGAGGAAAAGACACTTGTGGGAAACTTATTTTTGATGTCTCTTTTCTAATCCCCCTGTATTGGAAGGCTGAGTTGCCTAACAGTTTGAAGCCGAAGTTGAAAAGATTAGGAGAAGAAACATTTATATGGCTGTATGAATGTAGGGAATGAAAGAACCAAAACATAGATGCTGGAATCTTTCAGGAATCTAATGAAGTGAAACCATCAGTGGGAGCTGAATATGTGATTCCTGAGTTTCTTCAGGTAATGCTAAACAGGAATTCCATCATCTGAGTTTGAAAAGCCAACTTGATAGTATCAGCCTTTCAGAGATATGTCGTTTGACAACAACTGAAAGTAGCATCAAGGCTTCACATTTGTGTCAAACTTAGTTATTTTAACACTTTGGAATCTGATGTGAAGAAAATTAGAAAAGAAAGAGCTGTTAAGATCATTAATAGCAAATAATTGGTATGTGGTTCTACATTAAAATAGAAAACTCTCAAGGCTTTCTGTAAAGTAGGAAGCAGAAGATTTTGCTAGACAACTCCAGTATTGTGGCTTTGTACATTCTATATTATGAAACTACTGTATTTATTGGGCATGACTTTTCCTCTGGTTTTGTGTTTTGATTTCTTCTGCTAGAGCTTATACCAGTAATAAATTGGGGGTGTGTAAAATAAAAATAATCCACTCCATTGTAAACTCCATGGGCATGTCAGTCATAGCAGCTTTCACATGGACAATGTTTTCCTGTGCCTGTTTGGAGGAGATTTCAGTTGTGATACTTGAGGCTCCTGCTGTGGTAGGTGGATATGAATTGTCCACAACAGGCCAGTAAAATTGAGGTATTTTCTGCACTGGGTGAGATGGAGCAGGAAGGGGTAGAAGTATTTTCCTAAGTCTGCCTCCTCCTAAAGCCAACACTGATTTTCTTCCCCCCTGCTCCATATTAAGTTTTGGCACGACAGTGATAGATGATACAGTAGTACAAAGTTAACTTTGTGGGGTAAGGGAAAGGTGGTTATGCAGAGCTATAACAAATACACAAGTCTCCATAGGTGTTACACTTTGCATACCCAGAGAGGAAAGTTCACAAAGTCTATTGGAAAAGTAGAGAAATAGTCAAAGTATCAAAATAGCCTTAAATTTGAAGCGATCGTTGATATTAATTAAAGGAGAACACAGATTGCTGGAATCAACTGAATTAGTTCAAGTGGATTATACTCTGATGGTAACAGACAAAGTTTAAGGAGCTTGGAGAAAATTAAAGAAATCGGGTTTCCCAGGATATTGAGACTTAAAATGCAGAGTTTGCAGAGCCCCGGTATGTGAAATCTTAACTCTTATTTAACCCTTATTTCTCCGAATACCTCTGATGTTTAGCTCTAGAAGATTTAACGAATACTTTTGAACCGTAAAATATCTGTTGTCTCAAATAATGTTTCTTATTATTTTTTTAAACTCAGTGTTTTAGTCAGCAGTGATTTCTGAGTCGTTTTTACTGATAGCAGTCAGACTCAGGCTTGTATTGAATATTAATTCAATCAGGAAAAACTGGAGTTTAAAATTACATGTCATATGAAACAGCCCAGTCAGTGCCAGGAGCACTTTATTGTTTCAATTTAGTTTTATCATCAGAGGAATATCTTCTTCATCTGTTACATGATGTATAAGTTTATAAAGTTTCAAATCTAACTTTCCAATCTCTTCTTCTTAAGCTGGCTGCAGTAGATAGATGCTCTGACTGATTTTATTGCCTGAGCTTTGAGAAGGGTTGATATCTGCTTCTGTTTTGCAGTACTATTTATGTCGGCTTTGAGCAGATGAAGACTGAATTTCCAGTTGATAATTCTCAAATTGATGAAGTTACTTCTTTTGTTTAAAGATACAGACAGAATGCTTCTTGACTTCAGCACTGCAGGGTCATTTCACTACAATTAGGATTATAATTTCAATATCCTAACTTCGCCGAGGTTTAAGAGCAACCATGTGAACTGGAAAGTGACCTCTTTTCAGGTCTTGGGACGTTACTTTGTGAAGAGATTGCTCCTTGTAGTCAAGACTAGGAATGTTCTAAATTCACTAGTATGAATGTGCATCTTTTAAGTGAAGTGTGTACCCCTTGTAAGATGTTTGTCACAGTTTGGCTTTGTTTTATTTTTTTTTACATTATCTAAAACAATAATTTCTGAACTTGTACTGACTTGGTGGTGGCACTCATGTTCCTAGATACTGGACTTAAACCTTTTCTATCTATTTTGTCAGGGGTGGTACTGCAGCTCTGTTTCATTTGTTAGGTGCTTCTCTGTAGCCACTACTGGTGAATTTTTGTAGGTTTTAAAGATATTTTTTTCCTGAAGTCTATACTTCTGAAGTTGGACTTCCTGAAATCTGAGAACCAGGAAGTTTATTTTTAGAACCTGTAGTTTGGTCAAGGGAGATTCTGGGGGCAAGAGGGAGGTGTTAGAACCTTCTTTACTTTCTCTTTGTTCTCAGGGAACAAACGTTATTTTCTGTCTATGTAAATCAACCTGTGTTTCTGGGGAATTAAATCTGATAAATTATTTTTAAATTTAAGGGTTTTTTTTTTATAAGGTCATACTAGTGATGTCTGATTTGTAGTCTGTGAGTGTGCCCTGTCATTGACGAGCTTGTGTTCTCAACCTTAAATTGCAAATCTGGCCCCAATTCTCTCCTCCAGCTGACACACCACAGTCGACATAGAGAAAGCCTTTTCTGTTGCAAATCTCAGCTACACCCAGCTTGGTGCTAGAGACTGGTTTTACAAATTACTACTCCCAGTTAGAATCACAGAATAGTTAGGGTTGGGAAGGACCTTAAGATCATCTAGTTCCAACCCCCTGCTATGGGAAGGGACACCTCCCACTAAACCATGTCACTCAAGGCTATGTCCAACCTGGCCTTGAATACCGCCAGCGATGAAGCATTCACAACTTCCCTGGGCAACCCATTCCAGTGCCTCACCACCCTTACAGGAAAGAATTTCTTTTTACAGTGGCTTAGCAACTTCATTTGCAGCTCCTTCAGGACCCACTTGTAGATTTCATCTGATCCCATGGACTTGTGTACATTCAGGTTCCTAAGATGGTCTTGAACCAGATCCTCTCCTACGGTGGGCCCAGGGTCTTCATTCTCACAGTCCCTGCATCTGCCTTCCAAGACTTGAGTGGTATGGTCACAGCATTTGCCAGTGAAGACTGAGGCAAAGAAGTCATTAAGAACCTCAGCCTTCTCCAAGTCCAGGGTAGCCAGTTCTGCCAATAGCTTCCAGAGGGGGCCTACATTGTTCATAGTCTTTTATTTGCAATGTACCTATAGAATCCCTTCCTGTTATCTTTAACTTCTCTAGCCAAGTTTAATTCCAAGTGGGCCTTAGCTTTCTGAAACTGGTCCCTAGCTTCCCACACAACATCCCTGTATTCTTCCCAGGCTGCCTGTCCTTGCTTCCACCATTTGTAAGCCTCTTTTTTGCCTTTGAATTTTCCT
>JASSUY010008817.1:5627-16439 GCA_032466535.1 Forpus xanthops
CAGCTACAGGTTGGGCAGAGATGAGATTCAGAGCAGCCCTGAGGAGAAGGACTTGGTGGTGTTGGTTGATGAGAGAATGAACATGAGCTGGCACTGTTGGTTTTGTAGCTTAAAATAACGTTCCTTGCTTTCATATGCTTCCTCATAGTAACAGCTGCAAGTGATGAATAGTTTCTCTGAGCTAGCTCTGCTCCTGAGAAAACTGGTAGTAACACTTGTGTATAAATATGTTAATACATTGGCTGCTAGTGCTGAGGTTCAGAGGGATATGAACTCTGCTGTTCAGTTCTTACCTCCTTCATTGACTTGTACAGTAATTTGTGTATCAACTCCTCTCTAACTTCATTTATAAGTCCTCAAAAGCAGGTAGCTAAAGACAGGTCAGGAGGCAATTTAAGTTTTTAAAGTGCTCTGAGATCCTTGTGCTAGCATGCTGATGTCTGCAGCTAGTGCTTGTACAGATGTCATGGTTTAAGCCTCTATAACTCACGCAGTCATTCACTCACTCCCCTCTCTTTCTACCCCCAGCTCCTGGGGGGACAGGGAGGAGAATTGAAAATGTAACTCCCACAGGTTGAGATAAGAACAGTTTAGTAACTAAGGTATAACACAAATCACTACTGCTACCACCAGTAATAATAATAATAATAGAAATACAACGGAAAAAGAATACAATTGCTCACCACTGATATCCAGCCTGACCAGTGAACCTCCTCCCACCCTTCCAGGTCTCTGCTCTCTGTTTTCACATCCTGGGCATGATGTGCTGTGGTATGGAATACCTCTTTGGTCAGTTTGGATCAGTTGTCCTGTCTCTGCTTCCTCCCAGCTTCCCCTCTTCCTTGACAGAGCATGAGACTCAGTCCTTGATCAGACCAAAACATTACCAAGCAGCAACTGAAAACACTGGTGTTATCAGTGCAGTTCCAGGCCCAAAATCAAGCACCCAGTACTGCACCAGCTACCAAGAAGGAGAAAAATGACCGCTACTGCTGAACCCATGACAACAGAGAAGATTGCCATGGTTCATACAGGCTTGTCTGTGAGCAAGGGACTCCTGGAAATAAAAATAAGGAGATTGTGAGTTTAATCAATATAAATAAATATGTGGAAAATATGATAACTATAATTATTGTTTACAGAATCAGTATGAGAATTTTTCTTTCTTCCTAAATAGTAAGAGTCATTCTCTTGTGGAAAGATGAGTAAAAAGAGTCATGATTTGTTTCCTAATACCAGCTGTACAGGTCATATAGGTTGGAATGCTTTCGCTATGCCTGCAGTTCCCCATCACCCTAGACCTTATCTCCTCAAACCAGGAACTCACTCCTGTTCACCTCCACAGTTGTGATGCACAGCCCACATCTCTATTCCATGCTCCACTGCTTAGCAATGGTTTCTTACCTGCTGCTACGCACCTGCGCATCCCCCGTCCCCACTCTTTGCATGTCATTGTCAGGGGAAGGTTTTCTGCTGATGGTCACAGGATAGGCTTGCAGAGGGCTGCGGGAGGGCCTGCAAAGGCACAGTCTGGCTGGCGCGCGCAGAAGGAGGAGAAAGATCCTTCTCTCTGCCACCTGAATAGTCCAGAGGGGGAGTGCTGGACAGACTTTTCACTCCTCTACGGAGCAGGACCACGACAACAAAAAGTACTGCCGCTCGCAGCGGCGACGGACGTTACCATAACGTTTTACTTCATTGCTTTCAAGCTTGTACTTTTTAAGTTTGGCTTAAACTTCCTGCCTTCTGTGCATTTGCGTTTTTCTGTATGCTGGAGCAGTTCAAAACCCAGCAGCAGACGCAGGGAGCTCCAAACGCGGTCCTCTGCTCTCTGCCCCGGCCACCCGCAGGCACCGGGGGCCGCCGCTCACCCTCTGCCGTGCCCAGGCACGAGTCGGTGGGACTGGGAGGAGGCTCATCCTCCGCGTCATACCCCGCCCCGCTGGAAGCCGCGCAGAGTGAGCAGCACCTTGTCCCTTTTATGGGAGCACCGCAGAGGGCGCTGGGTGAACTACCGACGTCGGCCGGCAACCCCTGCGGAGTCGCATCCCCGCTGCGGGTCCCGGCTCGGACTGCTGAATTTGCCGCAACCTCTCGGCCGGGGTTGCCCGCAATAAACAGGAAGCCCCTCGGCGAGGCCGGTTTTAGGCGTGGTCTGGCGCAGCCTCCCGCCCTCCCGTCTTCCGCGCCGCGGAGCCGAGGGGCCGCAAGACTCGGGCCGGCCTGGCTCGCGGCGGCGGCAGCAGCAGCGACGGCTGCTGACGGTCGGAGTGGCGGCGGCGGCTTGGGCCGTCAAGGCGCACGGGAAGGCATCAAGAATGAAACTGCTGTGGAAAGCTAAAATGGTAACCGGTTGTCCCGTTTCCCCTCCCCTACCCGCGGGGTGTCGGCAGGGTGGCCGGGCGCGCCGGCCCCTGCTTCCCAGAGTTTCGCTGGAAACGCCGTGTGTTAATCGCCTTTCTGCTCTTCTTCGCTTCCGAGTGATGCTTATCTTCGTTAGTACCTCAGTGTGTGTGCTTACAGGGGATGTAGAGGTCCAGGGGGGGAAATTGGAAACCCCTCAGAGAAATTCGGATGCATGTTTTCTGTCTGCCTTGCAGCAGCTTGCACTCTTTTGTACAGTCAGTAACCTAGGAAGTGAAAAGTCATTGCAGCAAATCAGCAAGTGTTCGGTTAAAGTTTGGAGTACTTCCCCCCCCCCCATCTGCTTTCTATTATTTGTGAGTTTTAAAGCCTCAACTCTAGAAAGTGCTTTTTTTTTTGTTGTTGTAGCTTGAAATAAGAGGTTTTGGAAGAGCAAACCACAAGTGCTTTAGGTCCCTCCTGTCAAAAGAAAAAAAGGGTTGCTGTATTTTAAATGGTCATTAGCTTCAAAGTTGAAAGGCTGTCTGCCTAAGTAATTCAACAGTTTTTAAAAGTAAAATTCCTTCCATAAATGAAAGGCAAAAGAGGTGAATTGCTTTAGAAAAGGGGAGAGGGGGAGGGAGAGAGGGAAGACTGCTAATCTAAACTGAACTATTTCCTTAGAAAAGACTTTTTACAGCTATTTAAAATATGTGTTAGTCTAGGAAAAACAGTTAAATGGAAAGTCAGGATGTCTTGATACCACAGGAAAGTACACCTTGCCAAGAATATCTTCAGTGTTCCCTCAATCTAAAAGTGTCCTGTATTGCTTCAATTGTTTTATTTACTTTGTGCAGCCCATTTTGTGCCCTCAAATCTGCATGAAGTAGTAGAGCACCTGATCTAGGTTGTGGTTAGCAGAAGAGGGAAAACATTCCTTTCTCTTCTTTCTTTCCTCTTTTCCTGGCAGAGCACAATTCAGGACGAGGGTGAAGAGGTAGAAGAGGGAGCTGTTTACCATGTCACCCTGAAAAGAGTGCAGATTCAGCAGGCTGCCAACAAAGGAGCAAGATGGCTAGGGGTAAGTAAAGCTGGCACAGTGGCACTTTAGAAGGCTGCTCATGGACTTTGGAGCCTGCTCCAGGGAGCTGAATTCCACATGGTTTGTTAGGATATTAACTTTAAGCACTGGCTGCTCTCACTATTTAAAAAAACACCAAAGCACTGAAGCAGTGAGGAATGAGCCATTGAGGCAAGTAGGGCTCCATAATGCTTACAAACGTTTTTCCTGTAGGAGTCCTGTATTCAAGGAGTGAGGAAGAGACCTTCACTCTGCCTCTGGAGTTGTTACTGGGGTAGGTGACAGGAAATGCAGCCAGGAACAGAAGTTCCTCCAAGCTCAAGAGGAGGCTTATAGAGACTGTATCTCCACATCTTAAATGGCTGCTAAGCTTTCAGAACCAGTCCTCAAGCATCAGGTTTCTTGCTGTACTGATGGATGACACAGACTGCTCTTCTTTTGAGTCTTAAATAGCCAGAGAACAGAGAAATACTATGCTCCTTCATAGGTAGTGCTGCCGTGTATAGTTAGCCACTGGTTAGATGTCAGGAGTGGATTTTAGGTACACGGGTTTTTTTTTTATTTATTTTCTGCTTTCATTTTTTTGGCCATAGCTGAACATTTGGCTCTGGGTTTGTTCAGGCAGAGATTGATTCAAAACATTATTTGTCTCAGGGTTCCTTTAATTCTGTAGCATTGGATATATAACAAAACATATTCTTCCGAACTATAAACAAATTGCCATAGAAGGGTGCTTTTAAATACTTTAAAATTTCTGAAAGGGGAAGAGCTGAAAAGTACCAAATCTGTCATTAAATACTTTTGTGTTTTCTTAACACTGATATTATTTGGTAGCTGCCTTTTCTGAGAACTTTGTGGCGTTCTAAAAATAAATTTTGAATGATCGTCTCATACTGCATATGGCTGCAAGTTGGCTTCTAAACATCTTTACAGTCACATACATTAGAAGGAAGCTTCTGTTTGAGAGTTACAGCAGAAAAAACATTGCAGAAACTTCTAACTTGTTAGGACTTAGCCTTTTCCTGGACTTGAACAATACGTGAAAAAAGAGGCTTTAGCTTCTTGTTGCTTTTTGTTTGTTTGTTTTTATTTATTTTCCAGCAGCGACTTCCTAAAGTAGGGGTTGAGATTTAAATGGTGCCTGGAAGCATCAACATTTTAGGAACATGCAAAACTTCAAATTTTCTCTGAGCCTGCTCCTTCTCTCCTTTATGCCCTTCTGAACCAGCTCTGTGATTTCTTTTTCATCTTGCTCTAAGGTCCTGGATGTTCTGATTGTCTGTATTTTCCTGTGTAACCAGCAGGCAAGGACTTGACTGATCATTGTCCTTGCTGCAGCTTGCTTTTTGTTTCTTGATTTATACCATATGTTAGTCCCTCTTAGCTTAATCTGACTCTTTGGTTCCTGCAGCCTGCCCTGACTGCCCAGACCAAGACCTGGGTGTAGTTCTGACTGTATGTTTTGGCAGAAGCAGAAAAGCAGTTCCCAAGGAGCTGTCAGGCGCCATACAGAAACCAGGTTGTACTGTTTTCTGCTCCAAATGCTGTCTTGTCTGGGAAACTGTTTTGGAGAGGGAAGAAAGATGGGATGTGCTCACATTGACTTTGCATGGTGGAAGATACCTGTTATCTGCTGGAGACCCACAAAGTAGATACGTATGAGATTTCAGAGGGAACTAAATTACTTTACCTATAGACATATATATAGCTATCAAAAAGAAAGCTTTGGCATCTCATTCAGCTTGCCTTTTGGTTTTGTGTAGGCCTTTTCCTCCTGTTCTTTCCTTCAGCTGTGGGCACAATAGTACCATATAGTACCATGCCTTATTAATGACTTATGGAATATTTTTCTCCTTACCTCCTGGTTCATGCATGGGTCCCTGTGCTCCAGGGATGTCCCAGGTAGCAGTCTTGAATGCAGTCATCAGCTGGGTAATAGACACTGAATGTAGAACAGACACTCAAAAATGAAAACTGAGCTTACTATGAGTTTTAAAAAGGAACCCTGAAAGATCACTGTCTTTTACTTTCCCAATTCCAAATACAAAATGCGTAATTTGAAGGGTAACTGGCTTTGTAGCAGTGTCACGCTCTAAGTTGAGTTTAAACCTCTCATTCCAAGCTGTCTAAGGGTGACAGCTTGGCAGTGCTTTAATCTTGCAGAGTAATTAACAGTTAAGGCTGTAGGATAATTCTGCAAGGCCACATGGAACTAGAAAGACATAGGCAGCCTCCTTTCCTATAAGGCTGTGCAGAGGCATCTCTTGCTAATGGTAGCTGTATTAAGTGGAATAGCAAGAGCTAAGGGAGGCCTCTTGAGTAAGTTGCTGGAGACTGCGCTGTCCTGTTTTGACACAGGTTGTGTGTGACTATGTTTCAGAATCTCATAGCTAGCCAGTTTATGTATGAAAACTTGCCTTTGTCATACTCCTAGTTTACCTGTGATATAGAGGAATATAGAATATATGACTTCCTGTGCTATCATTGATCTCCACTGAGAATTCTTCCAATAGACAGGATGCCTGTCTTTTTAATCTAGGCTTCTTTGATGTCAAAGGTTCTCTCTGGATTCTGGCATCTTAACTGTCTTGCTAATATGACCAAATACTATCTTGCTTGCATTTTGAAGAAGTGAAAATGATAACAAAAGTATCACCTTGCTCTGCAAAAAAAAAAAATGGCATTTTCTTTCTGAATGCTAGATCTAGGTCACTTGTTGGGTTAAAGCAGAGTTGACAAGGAATGTGGCTGTGTGTCATGGGAAAGCCTGGGAGTAGCAGCATACAGACTGGACTGAGATGCTGTAAAGGGAATAGCCCTGGAGAAACCATTAGTTTTACAGTTTGGGTTTTGATGGTTTCATTTAGGAAACAGGCTGGAGCATTGCAAGCATGTTAGTCATGCTTGTATGTAATCTTGGGAAAGCTAATTAAAAATGTGTGTAAATGCATGCTTTGAACTTGCATCTTTTACTACTGCTGTAGGAATCTATTTTGTAAATAAATAGCTTCCTATAGCCAGCACTGTAAAGGGGTATATAGCTGTGTGAAGAAATGAGCACAAAGTGATCAGATCATGGCCTAGCCCGTTGAAGAAAATGGGATTATCTTGTGTGAAAGGGCTAAATGAATGCTAACTCAATGTGAAACCTGCTGTCACTTGTCTTTATGCAGCCAGCGTGTAGTATGTTCTAAACCAGAAGCAAAACGTGCAATGTCTTAGTGTTACCACCCAGTAATCAGACATTGCGCATAAGACCTTTCTGTTTTTTTTCCCTCTCCTTTTTTTAACACCAGAAAAACTGTGTCCCACTCATGTTTTAAATGTTATATTCTTAGCAGAATGCTTAGACAGCAGCAAAACTGCTTTTGTCCACTGGGTGTGGACCAGTTTGATAGACCATTCTTTGAGCTTTGGGGTGATGCTCTAATTATGTTTTATTTGCATACTTTCTGTGTCTCCTCATAGTTAACACAGATACATCTAGACCTCATTCCTGAAGGGATGAGCAGCTGACCAGTAGTTATCTCAAGGAGCAGTCATGGTTTGCCCTTGCAGTCTCCCAGAACCTCTTTTATCCTTGATTCACCCTCAAAATGCTCTGTTTTCATGTTCAGTGGCCCTACAAGCTCTCAAGAAGTGACCTATAGTCCTTCATGAGTGGTGCACTGGGAGTAGGTCTACATTTGGGCCTGAATAATAAAGTCTGTGTTACGTTTTTGCACCTTTTAGGATAAGAATTTTATGGAGATATATGAAGAGATGGGTTTCTTTTTTTTTTTGTTAGTGAAATTTTAAAGGTATAGTGAAGAATTCTATGTTTCGGACATAGAAATCCATTTGCTATTTATGAAAGCACTCTACCTTGGACAAGAATGAACTCATGCTAGGGCCTGAATACAGCTGCACTGTAGTCCAGTTCAGTACCATGCCACCAATAGTTTAGGGACCAGAAGGAAAGTAAAAACATCTAAGTGAAATGATAATGATCTTGCATTCTTACATCATCTTTCATTCAAATAATTCTGAAAGCAAAGCCACAAATTTTCATATAGACCAACTATGTGAAATATGTTGTAAAATAGTACAAAAGTATGATTTGGGTGGGGCTTAAAATTCAGCAGGAGTGCTGTTGCCTGGGATTTGGTAGAGTACCCCTTTATTTGGGGAGGTGGGAAAGAGAAAAGTGATTCTGGTACAATTTGATTTCAAAAAGCCTGGGTTTTGAGGTTGCTGAAGAGTTTGAAGCATTAGAAAAAGAGAGAGATGAATTAGCTGTTGAAGTTGCTTGGTTATATTTATTTAGTGGCTTCATAGTGCTATGACATGGGTATCTTCTCCACACATGACATGTATACTGCAAGGAGCTGCTGCTTAACAATACACAGCTGCACATTGAAACAATTTAGGACCAGAAGTGAATCAATTAGAAACACTTGAGAAGACCCAGACTTCTGAGAGTCCAGAGATCTGTGGACTCATTCACAAACCATGCAACAGCAGTTGTGAAAGCAAGCCCAAATATTAAGCCATAGCGGGGAATTAGGGCAAAAAGTAGCACTTAGAATAAAAAATACTATTAAGGATATTACTGTAGCATCTCACTCATTCCTGATGCTTGTTCCCTCATCTCAAAGGTAAAAAAAACTAGAAAAAGGGATCCATAGATAGGAAAGGATTGCCAGCATTTGAAGACACCGAAAAGGTGAGGACTGTTAAGTCTGTGTCTTGGTGCAGCTAGGGTTGATGTGCAGGTTTAACATCTGTTAAATACTCATAGAATTGAGACTTGATACTGGCATTGAATAGGAGGATGTAGGGAAGGCATTTAAAACAGCAAGTGGAGAAGGGATGCTGTACCTCATAATAGCCTTCCAGTATCTGAAGGGGGCCTATAGGGATGCTGGGGAGGGACTCTTCATGAGGAACTGTAGTGAGGGGACAAGGGGTAACTAGTTCAAACTTAAACAGGGGAAGTTTAGATTGGATCTGGGGAAGAAATTCTTTATTGTAAGGGTGGTGAGGCCCTGAAATGGGTTGCCCAGGGAAGTTGTGAATGCTCCATCACTTGTGGTGTTCAAGGCCAGGTTGGACATAGCCTTGGTTGACATGGTTTAGTGGGAGATGTCCCTGCCCAGAGCAGGGGGGTTGGAACTAGATGATCTTAAGGTCCTTTCCAACTCTAACTATTCTATGATTCTATGATCTCTGTGGAATATTTGGTGCTTTTGAAAGCAAGGGGGATGAGGAAAATATATAATTTTATGCTGCATGTAATTAACCTGAAGGACTTACTCCTGGAAGAAGTAATTGAGTCCAACTGAGCCTAGAAGGATTCAGGAAGGATTAAACATTTTATAAATTATGAGAACAAATGCATTAATACTGTATGAGATTTAGAACAAAGGACATTAACTTTTTGTGATTTAGGTGTAAAACAAACATCTGCGCCTGAGAAGAGTATTTTCCTTTGGACTAGTGTGTTACAGGTGTTATTTCTTCACTTTCCTCTATAGCATCTGGCCATTGTCTGAGGGAAAAATTTCTAGTTTAGCTTGAAATGACGATTATTATATGTTGCTGTTTATAGAGTCCTGGTTGCAATTTATTTGCAGTAAATATTTAATGAGACAGAATAGGATTGAACACAGGTGCTCATAAAAAGAATCATGGGAGCTTTAATGTCCATAAAATATCAGGACATTGCAACATACTATGGGAGTTTGTTGTGGGCCTATTTTCCAGCAGTCCTGCAATCTCCTCCTGGTCAATGATAGCTCTGGCTGCTCACATACTGCTTTTGTTTTCTTTTGTTTTGTTTTTTTTTTCGTCTGTGTGAAAAACAAAACCTTGTGTCCCCGCTGTTTTAGACTCTGTGAATGTATGAATCATGTGGGTTGCCCTTTGCTTTACCCCATTCAGCTTCATAACAGCCTCTTTAAAAATAAGGCAGCTATAATAGAGTATGGTACTCTACATGTGATCTCATCAGCCCTTTTATGCACTGGAAGAATGAAGTCCTTTGACTTGCTTTGGTACCCTTTATGTATACTTTGCAGAATTGTTTGCTTTTTGTTGCTGTTTCCAAGTGTTGTGCTGAAAGATTTAATTTTCTTCCTACTTTAACCCTTCAGATCTTTTCTCTGGTCTGTGTGCCACTCTGCAACCTTTGAGGGCAGTACTTTCAACAGACTTTTGCTGACCTCTTACATTTCTTGACATTTAGTTGCATAAGCCATCTGTTGCCCATCAGAGTGTAGCTACCCTTTATCAGTGTTGGCAATTGAAGTAAAACTTTGGCAACCTCTATATTAGGTGTGAAGCTTTCTGCCATTTTGTGTGGTAGCAGTCATTACCCTTTTGCTCTGTCATGTTACTGGGTTACAGTCTGATGGAGTTTTTACTTGTTCCTCTTTGCTACCAATTTGTGTCCAAATACCAATTTATGTCCAAATACCAATTTATGTCCACTTTTTTGTGGTCATCTGTGTGTAACTCAGCCCTTCATCAGTGCAAAAGTTACTTCATACTGCAAACACCACTGAAACTTGTGGTGGTGGTTCCTTTGTCTCCCATGACTTAAAGTGAAATCTTCACTGAGAATAAAATGTTTGATCCAGGTGATATTGAGCACATTAATTATTATGTATAATGGTCCTGTCATACAAATATAAGCATAATTATGATACTATATTTAGAAATGTATAGCAAATCAGGAGTCCTGTGTTCAGTATTCTTTGGCTAGTGACTCATCCTGTAGCTTAAACTGACCAACTTATCTTTTGGGCGTTTAATGTTCTCACCTGTAATATACTTGCTATTTGTTTTCAGATCTAGTGATCTGAGGAGCGTAGAAGCAAACTCTTGTGTTTTAACACAAACATAGAGTATTCAGATCTGTGAGACAGAAAACTCTTCTGCTCTGCTGGACAGGCAAGAAAAGTTCTGTGGCAGAGCAAGATTCTCCTGGTATGCCCTGTGATTCTGTTATCCTATCTTCACTGTAGATATCTGGGAGAGCAATATACTCTGCTGCTTACAGGTGCAGAGACTTGGCTCTTCTAGTCCCTTCTGTGAAGAGAAAGGGTGTTGGATGGGACGCTAGAGTTTGCCTCTCTCCTAAAACATTACAGCAGGACCCCAAGGATGCACCATGCAGCACATGGAGAAGTGCCTCTCTTGTGGAAAGAGTTGCTGTACCTGAGTGGGTTGCAGTGGCTTTCAAGTTCTTTGTGGATCTCTAGCACTTGACCTGTGGACTACAGCTAGCAATGCAGCTACTGTGCCAGAATTGCACCAATAAGGTGTAGGTATTTCAATTGCTTTTGCAGAATGATCCTGTTATTATATTCTCTTCTTTCATTTATCTCCCTTTTATGTTCTTCCCA
>JASSUY010008818.1:0-11926 GCA_032466535.1 Forpus xanthops
CGTAAAGTGGGGGGGAAAAGAAGGTTGGGAGGAGTGAGTGGGCAGGCAGATTGATTTACGCCTCAAACCACGACATCATCCTTCATTGAGATACAGTGATATTACATTCAAAGAAGCAGGGAGTATTCTTGTGTTCAAGGCTAAGAAAATTTTCTTCTCAAGATGCTACCATGGAACACAATCAGGAACAAAACTCAGCTGAGCTCAGTAATAGAAAAGAGAGTACTTTCTTACATTCAAAAGGACATTTTTACCTTTACTGCAACTGCAGCTGAGACAGGTGAACCAGTAACTGGCCTTCAGACATACTATATTATGTTTCATTGATGGCAAGATACAGTTTCCAGATAATACTCAATTTAGTAGATTGCTTAAAGTGCACCTTAATCTGCATTGTGCCCCAAGTTTGACATTATTTGTGTAGGGCATCACAGGTTGATAGTATTTTTTTCTGCTGACAGGCACAGTTCTCTTCTCCATTAAAGCTTATGGATATTTATAACTCAAAGTGTTCTTGTAGTAGCTGGTACTACAGAACACTTCTCTGCAATATACTATGTGACAGCTTCTACTTACTGAGATCTTACTGACAAGAACATTCATGGCTCTAAGTTGCTATATAATTGTGCCAAGGTGATCCTGATTCCTTAACTGAAATAAGCAAAGTTTAAAAAACCCTTTTCTTTCCCAAATTCTTGTGTCAGATTCTTACCAACATTAATAGACACCACCTCACTTAGATAAGTAGCAAATCAGCTCTGACTTATCATCACTTTTTCCTGTTTTGTTGAAATAAGTGTAGACTTCCACTAACCTAGCCAACAACACTGCATAGAGACAAATCAAAGTACATTTTCTTCATGTTAAGATCATGGAAACAGTACAAAAACACAGTGCATTAAGAAGTAGGACATTAGAATCAGACCTAGAGAATCATTGGAATTACCTTTCAGATGATTCAGCCTCCCACTCAAAGCAGGAGTATTGCCAACACTAAATAAGATTGGGTTTATCACATCCTGCAAACCTCCATGAATAGAGACCACACAAGTCCTCTGTGCAATCTTAGTGCTGGACTATCATTTTCCAGCATTCTAGTGGTGAAAAAGACATACATAGTGCCCTGCTTGGATCTCCCTAGCTGCAGCTTGTGGCTGTTGCCCGCCAGCAAGTCCAGGTACCTCAGCTTCTTATAAATTATAATCTGTAGGCTGTTAATCATCTTGATTACCCTCTGCCAGATCTTTCCCAAGATAGACAGGGGGACCAAAAGCTGGATACATTAGTTCATATGTGTCCCCACACAGTAGAAGTGAATAATCAGTTCCCTTGATCCATTAGTGAAAATTCTCCTAGCTTAGCCCACTATGCAGTTTGCCTCATATGATGAGAGCACATCGAGGCCTCAGGTTCAGCTGCATGTCTGCTCTATTTTCATGGTCGCAGTCAGCTCACAACTGCTTTGAGTTATCCCACACCAGAAATAGGACTTTGAAGTTTTCATGTGTAAGCTGCATGGGCTTTCTCTTGGCCTAGTCCTCCAGCATCTTAAGATCAATCTGAATTGAAGCTCTAATATTTATTGTCAACCACTTTCTTCAATTTAACGTGCTCCACAGATTTATTGAGAGTTCTTGTTTTATCATCGAGATTGTTGGCAAAGATAGATGCCAAACAGTTGTGGAGCCATTGTCATCCCACTGACAATTAGCAGCTTTCACTGAACATCACACCATTCATTACCACCCTCTGAGTGCAAAAGTCCAGCCAATATTAAGCCTACCTTGAAGTGCATTCCTACAGCCCATTCTTCTTCAGCTTGCAGGCTAGAAGGCTCTGAGAGATTGCAGAAGCCTCAGTAAATTTAACATGTATTACATCCACTCACACCACTTCATCCATGTTGTCAGTCACTTCATCTCTGTAAATAATTGAGACAGTGAACGTGATCAGTCCTTTGTTACTTGTTTTCTGGTGTTGCTGTGGTTTAACCCCACCTAGCAACTAAGCACCACAACTGCTCACTCATTCCACACTCTCATAGAGTAGTGGAGAGAATCAGAAGTGAAAAAGTGAGAGAAGTCATGGGTTGAGATAAAAACAGTTTAACAAGAATAATAATTCCTATTAACAGTAATAATAAAGTACGTGAGGGAAAAAAAAAAAAGAGAGAGAGAAAATAAAACCCAAGAAAAGCAAGTGATGCAAATGAAAACAGTTGCTCATCACCAACCAATGCCCAGCTATTTCCCGAGTAGTGGCCGCCCACCAACCTCCCTCCTATTTCTGTTGCTGAGCACAACACCATGTGGTCTGGAATATCCCTTGAGTCAGCTAGGGCCAGCTGTCCCAAGCTGCGTCCCCTCCCAGCTTCTTGTGCACCCCAGCCTACTCACTGGTTGTGGGAGATGCGGCAAAGGCCTTGACTCTATAAGCACTGCACATTGATAACAAAAGCATTCCTGTATTTTCGACACCATTTCCATCACAAATCCAAACCATAGCCCCATATTAGGTACTGTAAAGAAAATTAACTTTAATCCAGTCAAACCTAGCACAAATGTTTCCAAAAATTCCCTTAGAATTTGTTTCCAGGAGCTGAGATGGATCCCAGGTGGTTCTTCCTGCCATTTATAAGCTGGGCATAATATTTTCCTTATTTTTGTCATTTGTAAGGGACTTTTCCAGATTGCCTTAATTTTTGGCTACACATAGTTAGCAGCTGCACAATTGCCTCAGCTGCATGCTTCATTTTCAGATTAATCTCACCCAGGCCCAGGGATATGAATATATCAGGATCCTTCAAGTAGCCCCTCTCCTCTTGACTGCTCGTCTCCTTCCAAAGCTTGACTGGCTTGTGCAGTGATCTGGTCTCAGGGTTTTTCTGTAGGGATTGAGATAGGAAGGTGGGGAAGGCATTATATACTTCTGCTTTATCCATGTCATCCATCACTTGGCTGTCTCCTCCCTTTCATCAAGTTTCACATGTTCCCTGAACTTTTTTGCTCTGAACCTTTTGCTGTGAGCAACCTGACAAGAGTCTCTTCATGTTACTGCTTGTGTCTCTAAGCAATTTTAACTCCAGCAGAGCTTTAGTCCTCCATTCTTCCCCTAAGTGAGTAAAGTTTGTCTCTTGTGCCCATTCTTGCTTGCAATTTTGGATATACTCTCTAGTTTAGCTAACATAAATTTGATAATGAGTAAAAATCAATGATTTTGTGTGTTATTGTATTGCTATTTGCATTGCATTGGTTCTATGTAACCTGTGTTTAGTCACTGTTTCTGCTTCCATGTTTAATAAAGTAATAGTGGATTAATATAAACATATATCTATGTATTTATTAGGACAGACAGATAGGTGAAAACTCACTGTTAAAGCTGACCAAGTTAAGGGTTTACACCAAGCCTGTGGGCTGCCAGTAAACCAAACTTTTTCAGACAGCCACAATGCCTACATTCCTTATTATCAAGAAGAAGCATATTATAAATAGTTTAGGTAGTTATATTTAAATAGAAACATATATTATTTGTGTCCCGGTACTGTGACAGCCCTAAACGCCCTATCCATGGGAGTCTACTGTCCAAAGCTGCATGGTAGTCCAATAGTCACCACAAAGATATATGAATTCTAGATAATTTTTCTTGATCCTGGCTCCTATATATGTCTCCATAGCTGAGGAACATACATAGAGGGTTTCAAGCTTTTTCCCAATCCCTTACTTTAAAAATAGTATTCAAAGGAGGCACTTTCTCTAAAGAGCCCTTCATCTGTAAATGTTTAAACCACAGTTTCACTCTGTCTGCAGCATTGGTTTTAGATTTTATTAGATCAGATCAGTTGGATTTTTTTTTTTTTCCTAATGCAACATTGATTTTAATGTGTAATTTTCTTACATTTCAGAAAAATGTATTTTCTGTTTTAAAACAACACATCATGTCCAGAAGTAAGTCAACCAGTATTTTGGGGTTTAAAATTTGAAGATTGAAATGGAAAGAAAATGTTTCAGTTGCTCTGAGCTTTTTGTTCATTTATTTGGTTCTTAGATATAATATTTATGACAACTAGATAGAGTGATTTTTGTCCCTTCCCTCCAGTTAAGGAACAATCTCTGGGAAGAATGAAGAAAGTGTTTTCCACCCACAACTTAAATTAGCTCTGCTTCATAAAGTTCAAATATTTCTTATGCTCATATCAAATTTACCAGTAATTAGTGTAGGAATAGAAAATTGACTTTCTTCAATGTATTTAAATAGAACCACCTAGAAAAGAGTGTTTTCTCTCTTCAGTTTGCATTTTAGTCCCTCAGAAATTAGCCATTTTTCTCAAACTCCAAAGTATGACATAGCTCCTTCCCACTTCCCCAGGGAAGATGGAAGCCAAAATTCATGAGGTCTCTTATGACACCTGGAGGAATCACATTCTTGGCAAGTTACAAGGTCATGCTTCCTGCTGAAATGCCAGAGGACCACCACCTAAAAGATGGCAAATTTTACACCATAATATGCAAGAACTTATTCTTGATTTATATTTATGGTTTTGTCTCCAATGTTACAGACACTATTTTAATGTTCTTTTTGTTTCACTGGCATTATTAAATGCTGTTTACATGCAAGTGTCAATGATTTGTAGTACAATTCTTAAGACCTTTTAGCCAGACAGATATTTGATATATAAAAAAAAAACTTATATTCTTATGATAAAAAGAAAGAGTTGTAGACAAATGAAATCATTTTCATGCTGACTTTATACTACAGAATAATATTTTTTAAAAAATAATTTTGTTCTTATACTTCTGTGATAGGGGCCAGAGTTGATGAATGGTTGCTAATTACTGGTATATGGCTCAGCAAAACTGAGTGAAAATCAATGTGAATGACTCTTCACCTAAACTTTTAATATTGTTCCTCTGAAGGATCAAATTCAAATTGCTCCAACCAGCAACCTCTGCACAAACAGGTTAATTTATGATTCAAATGTGTAACTCCATGCAAAAAGAGGTATAAGCCGTTCAGCAGCAGACTCGCTGTGAATTTATACTTGGAAGCAAGATATTCATTTCAGTCTTTCTCAAAAAAAAAAAAAGAAGAAGAAATGTTTGGGTATTTTTATCCTTTCACTGTCAGTGGAAAAGGCAGAATCACTGAGGACTACACCAGTAGATGAGAATTACAGACAAAAATTACCCAAGCTCCAAATCATGTGCTTTCTTTTACTTTAATTTTAGAAGTTTTGGAAGAAATTAAAGTTGTAAGAGCTAATGAATTTGTTCAGCAGATCTCAGTGAAAATGGTGATGGGCCACAACTGTAACAAAACATTACAGAAGAAAAATAAGAGCACACTGATCCTGATTTTTCTTATATCACAAGTAGTCAATAGAAAACACTGTTCCTTACTATGTCCATGGATTCCCAGGCATTAAAAAAATGGATGTACCTAAATATCTGAGCTCTGAAATAAAATTAGGTTACATTAAATGCTTAACACTATAGGTATTAAGGACTTGGCAAAGTGGAAGAAAAAGCAATACAAAAAGGTTATGCTTTAGAGACCTCTGAAGTGTCAACCGGAAGTAGTCAAATACTGTGATCAAGATGAAAATGCAATGTGAGAGCCCTTTGAGGACAGTAGATTTATTATTATTCGAGTTTTCATATATTGCTAAAGGTACAGGAAAAATGAGGTCACAAATCGCAAGGGGCACAAAACTGCAATTCCTTTTATATGAAAATGACTCTCTTAAACAAGAATGAAAGATGATGTACTTATTCATTGAGTGTTGCCTTAGGATTCCAAGCAGGACGAGATAAGTAGCACATAACAGAGGAAGTCACATAACCTTTCACAGAGCACACTGGTATCGTTCCTATGCATTTCACGGTGTGATGGCACACTCCTCCAGTAATGCAGCCTAAGCTCACTTAAACAGCTTAGGACTTCGCAGCTTCAAAAAGATGTTCCTAAGGAGGAATATGGTGAGGGTCTGTACATTCCTGCTCACCAGCACCATGTGGATCATGAAAATATTATTGGCTAGTACTCATAACAAGGGCTAGGAGTAGACAATAAAAATAGCCAAAGTTTGTAATCTAACCAGATGGGACTCCTTTTTCTCTGAGGGCATGTCTGTGCTCTGGGTTGTATTGTTATAACTTACAGACTATTTTATGTTAAAAATATCACAGAGAAATAAGAACTTTTTGGAGGATGGCTGCATAAATGGCAGTGAAACAGAGAACTATGTACACAGTGTTTAGCATCCCTAAGTAACTTGTTCTTGGAAAGTGGGAAGATGTTAGTGGAAATACATCTGCTCCCTTGCACTGGCTCCCAAAGCTTCTATTAGTACTCACTGTCAGAAACTGGTCAAGATGGACCTCGGCTATCATCCAGTACAGCTATTTTATGTTAAGTAGCCTTTTGTTTTTCTTGATTTTCTATTTTGTATTTATTTTATTTGTTATTATGTTTTTTATTTATTTTTTTTTATTTTGTTAATAGCATTTTATTTTACCCTACTCTTTTTGCTCTTTTGTTTAAGGGAGAATTTTTCAAGGGAAGGGAGGAAATGGGTATCCAGATCTCAGTGACTGCCAGTCCTATTGCCTTTTGCACCTTTAAACTTATTTCCCTTAATTTTTATTGATGAATAATCATTGTTAAATCAAAGTTGTTATGGTTGCTACTTGTATAATTTGAAATTACCATTCATTGTTTGAAATATTTTTTCATTTAGGATTGTTTGTAAGCAAATATAATCTCAGAGATTGCAAAAATTAGAACTACATTTTTGTCTAATAGCAATACGGCCATTCAGTTGGCATTCTAATTATTGTCCATTTACTGGCCCTTTTATTTTTGAAGATGAGCATCTATAATTTGCTGGAAGAGTTAATGATAATGAAGTCCACAATTGCCAACAGTTACTGTACAAAGAACATACTCATATTGAGCTGCTGGAAATGTTTCTCTACATTATTTTTAGTTGAAAGAACTTGCAAGAAATTTTTGTTAAAATATCTTTGGATAAACTTTTGAATCTCATCTTTAAAATACTTCTGGCCTGGCACAAGGAGGAAGAGATGTCATTGACAAATTCAACCATTTTACAATCACTTTTCAAAGAAATAGTTTTTGAAATAATTCTAGTTCCAAATTATTTTATCACAACAAATTAAAAATATGTGACTTTTTTTTCAATCTCCCAAGTTATTAATGCATTTTTAGTTCTCAAGGGTTCTTATTTAGCTGCAGTCAACATTACAGGGGAAAATTCAGTAATTAATTTTGAATAGTGGTGCTAAAAAAAACCTTTTTCATCTACTTAACTTTCAGCATTTGCACCTCATAAAACTTGATCTGGCAAATTAAGACATTTTTCTGAGCTTTTGAAGGGAAGCTACAGACAAGTTTAAAAAGTAAGACTTGGAGGAGAAAAAAGAAAGAGGCATAGTTATCTTCTCTATTATGCAATACAAATTGTCTATGTTTTTCAAAAACATCTGTGTCCCAATTTATCTCTAAATAATACTTATTCAGTGTCTAGTAGATTTCAAAACAATTTGCAAAAAAAGGATCAAAATAATTATCAAAGAAAAGACAAGGAAGTGATTTGTCCAAACTGTGGTTTTGCACAGAATAGAACATGTATCTCCTAAATTTAGTCCACCAGTCAAGCAGCTAAAAGACACTAACTTTCTGAATTGTTTTGTAAATTGTAAATAAATTCTTTTCTGACTCAGTAATACTGCAGTGCTGCCAAGCTGAGACCATAGTCCTCTCTTGTTTTGTGAAGGCAGGTGTTAGCAGCCTACATCATGGACAAATCCATAATTCATTATTGAGCAGTAATATTTGTGATGTGTTTGAATAAAAGTAAAAAATCTGGGTGCTAATGGTAACTAATAATTCTGAGGGTTAACAGTGGCTTACAGGCCCAGAGTGTTTGGAAATTGTGTATGTGTAAGATTTTACACATATGCATATGACTGCGCATATATATGTCTATATATACATATATGGATGTACACAGTCATATAACACATGGTGATATAAATAACTGAGTGCTGTCTGTGAAGAAATTGGAAAGTCTCAACTTGAGAGTTCAGTATAAGTCAAAAGGATTATTACAAAGTTTGAAAAGATGTTAGAGGTTTTTTTTTAATATTAAACTGTCATTCTAATGCTAAAATCTTGTTTCAGGTTTCTATAACAAATCTATCATTGACAGTTTTACTTTTTTTGAGAAACCAGAACTTCTGACATTACTGTGACTAATTTTTTAAACGTCCTTTGAGGTTGGTGAGACAGTAACTGTGGTCTGCTCTTAGGATTACTTTGAGACATCTTCTGTTCCTCTTTAGAATAAGAAAGCCAAAAGATAGTCACAATCCTACCAGGAATTCAAATCCCAGTTTCCCTAGTCTGAAGACGCTATTGTCTTTTGAGATCACGTTTAAAACAATGGCACCCCGAGACAATGGGACAGAAGCAACGGTGTCTGCAATTAGTGTCATAGTCAATCCATACAAGGAGTGTAATGTATTTTGTTTTTATAGAAACCTTACTGAATATGTAACTTAATTTTATGATGATATTTTAAAAATTCCCAAGTCATACACCCTGCAAAGGTCTGTATGCTCATTAAAGAATTAGTCTTACAGTTTCTTAAGGAATTTGAACAGAAATTGAATGCACATTTGAAGAAATCTGCCAGAGAAATTTAGCTTTTTTTTAAAGATAAAGTTTGCTGGTGAAATAAGAGCAACATTTCAGCAGAATAAAGCAGTAGTTCAAGAGGTGTTAGTATATTAATATGGCAGTGCAAAGGGCAGATTAATTTATTCTATTGATAGATTATTAGAACTGCTGTGAAAGCTAAAGATTTTAATCAGGATCACATTCTGTGAATGCCTGTGAAGAAACTGTACCCCACATAGAGTTTAGCATAGCATTCTGGTCAAAGCCATACTACACAGTAGATATCAAGTGCAGGAACAGCAAATTATAGACTTCTAGGATGAAAATCTGGCCCTAGATAAGATAGGGTAGAAATTACTTCAGAGGAGACTACATTAACCTGTGTGATTCAAATACAGAAGAGACTTTTATAATAATTTCGGCTGACCTTGCTTGTAGTGAAAGTGCAATTCCTGTGTCAAGTTCAAACATATACCCCTGCTTAAATGATAGGCTTCAGAGTTTGCTAGCACTTCCCTTAAGCAGTAGCTAATTGCTTCCATTGTTAATGATTGCCACTAATGATGGCATTTGCCTTAATGGACTTCTCTTAGCTTCAGTGTGGAGCATCATCTGATTTAGTTATCACTTCTGAACCTGTCTTTGGGTCTGCCTCTGGTTCTTGTGAATGTCCTAGCCTCCCAGACTCTCTGGCTTTTTCTATTCCCCTCAAAGCCGAGTTTCTCTCAGGCAAGGAGTAGTTTCCTTTCCTTCTCAATACTCTGCCTGACTCAAGGTGCAACACCTAAGTCATGCTTGGTATGCAAAGCTAAACAGACTGGGATGTTGTTGTTGCATGTTGTTCTGCATATGCCAGAGTAAGAGTTTGAGCCCTACTTTGTTTTCAGTTCACACAGTCAAGATTTCTTGACTTTTGTAGTGGTTTAACCCTAGCCAGCAACTAAGTACCACACAGAAATTTGCTCAGTCCCTTCCAACTCTCCCTGGCTGGATGGAGAAGAGAATCAAAAAAAGATAAAACCTGTGAAATGAGGTAAGATCATTTTAACTACTGAAATACAGTAAAATACTATTACTACTACTACTTCTAATAAGAATAACAACAACCAGAACAACAAATAAAACCTACAATAATAAATAGTTCCAATTCCCCCTCTATAAGCAGGGACACCTTCTACTAGACCAGGCTGCCCAAAGCCCCATCCAACCTGGCCTTGAACAATTCTAGGGCTGAGGCATCCATAACCTCTCTGGGCAACCTGTTTCAGTGTCTCACCACCCTGACAGTAAACAATTTCATAGAGCAGTTAGGGTTGGAAAGGACCTTAAGATCATGGAGTTCCAACCCCCCCTGCTATTCCTAATGTTGACTCTAAATCTACCCACTTTCAGCTTAAAGTCATACATAGTAGTAGAAGTAGTAGCAATGAAAAGGAGAGTGAGAAAGAGGAATAAACTCAATAAAAAAAAGTGATGCACAATACAGTTGCTCATCCCCCACTGACCACTACCCAGCCAGACCTGAGCAGTCATCAGTGGCTCCCAGCCAGCTATGTGCTGTGATATGGAACATCCCCTTGGCTAGTTTGGGTTAGGTGTCTTGTCTCTGCTCCCTCCCAGCTTCTTGTGCTCCTCCTCACTGGCAGAGCATGAGAGACTGAAAAGTCCTTGATTGAGGTAAGCGCTACTTAGCAACAACTAAAACATTGGTGTGTTATCAGCATTATTGCCAGACTAAATCCAAACCACAGCACTGCACCAGCTACGAGAAAGAAAATTAATTCTATCCCAGCCAAAACCAGGATGCCTTACAATTGTAGCTATTGGTTGTGGCTTTCAAAGCCAAGGGCCAACACATAAATGATGCCATTTGGTATGGCTCCTCTTGGAAGAATATTAGCAGCGCAGGAATTTAGTACATAGAAATGAAAATTTGTAGCAAAGACATGCAACTTTTAAAACCATTTGCTAGATGTATCTGACTCCTTAGATGATCTTATACTCTCACAGACCAAAGTCATACAAGTTAGGTCAAACATTTTCAATGATGGATTAATTAACTTGTTTCATTATTTTGAATGGAAATAGGTTAATAAGCACTCAACAATAGAGAGATCTTCAATATATGAGCTCCCAGCTCTGTCATGGTAACAGGCTGTGCTTCTAGTCTGTGGTTTAAGAGACCTAATTGAGCTTGTACTTAAATGGAAGAGAAAAAAAAAAAAAATCAAGACTTTGGAACAGACTAACTGGTTATCCTGACCCTCTGATCTTTATTTCATTGTAGGCCATACTTGTATGTCATCCTTTACAGTCAAGTACAGTTTGACCAGTGTGAGGTTATTTCTTGCACCACAGAAAATGTAGACTTCCAGAAGTGATTTGGAGCAACAGGGACAATTATACAACTGTTTCTCAATCCATTTACAATATGCTAATCAAATGTAACTGTTTTCAGAGCAAGTATGAGGGTTTTCAGATCATCCTTTAAAACTCTGAAAAACATTTAACTACTGACAGTTTGAAAAAGAAACTTCTCATAGTGCTGTGCAAAAGGTGATTTAAATGAGCAATCATGTCATTTCCCCAACATATGGAAGTTAAGAAAAACTTCATTTTACTTCAGCTTTGTTAAATAAATACGAGAACCCTATCTATCAGCAATGAAGTGCTGAACTTCCACAAAAAAGCCATGCTTTTCTGCTCTTAAGCTTCTCATAGAGGTCCTAAATTATAAAGTTGACTGCAAAATCTCATGAAAGATAGCCAAATTATGACAATTATAAAAGAAAAGCTAGGTGTCCCTTTATAAAACCATGTTTATAGATTTTGTGTTTTAATACTCTTGGTGTTGTCTGCAAACTTGCTCAGGGTGCACTTGATCCCATTGTCTATGTCGCTGATGGAGATACCGAACAGTACCAGTCCCAGTATAGTCCCCTGAGGGACGCCACTGGGCACCAATATCCAGCTGGACATGTAGCCATTGACTCTAGATGTGACCTCATCCACTGAATAACTGTTCATCAAATCCAGGATGTTTTTGGGGGACCATGTCAAAGACCTTACAGAAGTCCAAATAAAATATTTTCAGTTTTATATATATAAATATCATGGCACATAGAAAAATTAGGGTTGGAAAGGACCTCAAGATCATCTAGTTCCAACCCCCTTGCCATCAGCAGGGACACCTCCCACTAAACCATGTCACTCAAGGCTCTGTCTA
>JASSUY010008819.1:0-22780 GCA_032466535.1 Forpus xanthops
CCCCCCCCCCCCCCCCCCCCCGAGGGGTGTAAAACGGGAAGGGGAAGGAAAGGAGAGGAAGAGGAGGAGTTTTCAGTACCTGCCGGAGCGCGTCATTGCCCCGGAGCGAAGGCTTTGGGGCGTTATTGATGTGTTCATTCAGGTTTTGTGGCTGGGAGAAGAATGGTGAGGAGCGGGGGTTTGAAAGGTGTTATAGGGAGAAGGGGAGGGATGGAAACACGGAGCCCCAATCCCGTCCCCGCTATTAGCGACCGGTGGAGCTCCAGAGCGCTGGGTTCGCGGCGGGATGCGGAGGGATGCGGGTTGCGGCTGGGGAGGGCGGGGGGAGTGTGGGATATGGATGCAGGAGCCGTGCACTCCCTCACTCTGCAGTTCCGTGTCTGTCCGGAGGGTTGGAGGCTGCGGTGCTGGGGTTCATGGTGCTGCTCAGCCCGAGACGCGGTTGTATCCGTCGGGATTCGGGCAGGGAGGAAAATTCATCCCGTGTTAAAAATGCATAAATAAAGCACTGAGCTTGAATAATTTAAGAGCAGCAACGAGCACCCGCAGGGTTTTCCTTAAGTATCATTTGGGCTACTGTCTGCTTCAAAGCGATCAATGATCTTATATTCTCCGGTGTCATTCAGTGATAAGTTGATTGCTTTTTCCTCAAGCACGTTAAGCTGAGGTCCACCCCATCCCTAGTTTGGGATTTTAGCTTAAAAACCAAGGGAAACCTGGGGAACAACGCTAAATCACATCAGCTGATGCTTCAAGAGCAGTGTCAGGTTGGTCTGGGGAAGGCCCTGTAAGAAGGACAAGCATCCTTGATGTGCAGTTAAGGTACAGACCCAGTGATTGCTGTGGTTGAGATGCCCACAAGTAGTTGTGTTTCAGCAGCTTCTGCTGTTGGGGTAAGGTCATAAGGAAGGGGCTGAATTGCAGGGGCCTTTCACAAGGTTGGAGTGTTTTCATTCTGTCCAGTCTTATTTGAATTGGCAGCTCCTTTTCTGTCCAACCTTTGGGTTCATTTCCGCATCTGGAGCTTCTAGAAGGGCTTGGGTTTGGGTTTCCAACTGTTTTCCACCATTCAAGTGATACTCCTTCAGCGTTCCCAATGTGTTGTGTGGCATCGTTAGCTTAAGTGGAAATGGCAGGTGGAATCTCAAGGAACCAATTGACAGGCTGAAAATGACCCTTCCTCCAACCGAGGTGATGTAATTAAAGCATGGAAAGGCTCCAGGGAGGACGTGGGAGTATTGCTGTTTGTTACTTTAGAAGTGGATAGAAAATAATTAAAGCGGCAGTAACTGGTGTTGGTGATTCAGTCCGATTAAAGCATCTTTGCCAGGGTTTTTGTGCTCCTTGAAACAGAGAAGACCAAGGAAAGGGGTCGATGCTTTAATATAGTCATGCATTGTCCATTAAGGACCTCGGTGGAGCTTCTCTTGTAAGAGTTCTTGAAGTCTGCTCCTGAAAGCAGTGGCAGCCCAAGCACTTAACAGGGCACCGTGTGAGCAGAGGGCAGCAGCCTGTTATTTCTTATGGCCTGTAAGCAATAGCTGCTGCTTTTGATTAATTTTAAACCACTGTGCTGTCATTCTGAAGCTCTAAAACACCCAGAGGAGCTGTGTGCGTGTTTCCTGTGAGGACATAGCTTCATGTGTACGCATTCATTATTCTTTCTATTAAAATCTTTATGGATTTCATTTTTGGAGTAGTTTCAATGGGGCTTTATCCAGGTTCTAGGTGGGATCTTTTCCCAAGGCTTTGCTTCCAGTGACCTGCAGCCATCATGGGTCCTAGTGCTGGATCACTGCCTGGAGAATGAGCCCATCACGCAGCAAGAGGAGCTGTGATCAGTGGGTCTGGGTGCTCCCAGATGCCTTTCCCCTCCTCTCCTCCCTCCTACCCCAGAGAAATGCAGGAGCAGATCATGTACTTGAAGTCGTTGGGGCTCAGCTCACAGCAGTGGTGCTGGCATGTCAGCACTCATGTGTTTCTGTAGTTAGGTGATGTCTGTGCTCCAAAAATAGGTTTCCATATTAAAATACAGCTGGGGAAGGAAGCTTGAGCCATGTGTTGTCTAACAGATAACAGCGGAACCGGGTCCTGACGCAGGGCTGCTCTGAGTATGCAGCCACCAAAACCATCAGTCCACTTCTGGAATGAGTTTTGGTAGCTGAAAAGCGTGGAATATGGGAAATTCATTGACATCTACACTGTGTTTTAGTTGAAATAATGAGAAATGACCTGGTTGTGACCTGTGGCATGTTGGTGTTGCTGGAGGCGAGGCTTTTGGCTGGAGGGGGTGGTCGGGTCTGGACCAGCACTGGGCTTACCCACTCACGGTTGTATTTCAGCTCAACAGATGAGGAAACAGGGAGAAATGTGGATTAACCAGTGACTCCGAGCCTTGGACAACAGGGTGGTGGCAAAACAGGATAGAAACCTGGTGGTTCCTCAGCCTGCCATCCCTCACCAGGTATTCCGGGTGGGATGGGATGCTCTCTCCTGGAAGAGCATCTTCAATTCGTTTTCATGTTCAGCACCACTGTGCTGTGCAGGTGGCCTAATGAGAAGAGCTAAAGTAATGAAAGTAAGTAGTGTTGGATCTACTCCAGGATGCAGAGGGGTTACTCACGGTGACCTGGACAGTTTGCCTGGGGTGAGGTGGCTCTTGGTTTTGGATGCATGGCTCTGGCTGTCTGCCATGTGATGGACAGTGACATCGAGCTCTGAGATAAAGACTTTGATTTGTAGTTTATAGTAGCAAACTGAAAACAAACACAGGTTACCTCAAGTCCCCTTTGCATTGAGCTGATGCCACCTTTGCGCAGAGGGTGGCTAAGGGTAAATCAGTAAAGCTTGTAAATCAGTGCTCCCAATTCCTGCCTGTTACAGCAGCTAGCATGTGTATGGGAAGGCATTTAAAATATGAGAAACTGAAGAGCTTATATGAAAATATAGAAATACGAGCTGCTGAACGATGCAGCTGCCTGGCTTTTAATTGTTTTGTCGTTTAATACAGAGCTTGTCTGCTTCTTAAACAACTTAGTCTTGAAAAATGGCACCAGCTGCTCCCAGAGAAGCAGGAGTATGGAGGCAAACGAGAGCTCTCCTATTCAAGAACTGTCTTATTAAGTGCAGGACTAAAAAGAGCAGCGTTCAGGTAAGTGGAGCACTTGCTGCTGCCTTTGTGTCTGCTGTTATTGTGCAGTCAAGTGGTTCCTGAGTCAGAGCTTTGTTACAGTGCTTCTGAAGCTCCACAGTGCTCTGAATTTTGGGGTGGAATAGGGTTTTTGAGAAGGTATTTTGTGGTTGAAAACGTACCCTGAGGTGTAAAGCATTATCCTTACATTAATATTGAAATCTCAGTGCATGTTTGCTCCCGTATCTGAGCATTACAGCAGGACTTGACCTCTCCAAAAAGATTTTATCTTTCCTACCAGTTCACCCCTTGCGTAGGTGATGTATGTAATACTTTAAGATTCATTTTGAAGTGAAGAAGAGGCGACTCAGTGCTTGGCTGGACTCACTGAACAGTTCAAGCTTTGTGTTTTGCTACTTTCCTCCCAAACAGCATTAAGTTTGCTGATATTTAAAGCATGTAGAATTATCCCTTTGTGCCTTAAAGTGGCTTCTTAGGTTACTAATGCATGCAATTAAAATCCTGCTGCAGTGCCAGGGAAAGATTTGGCATTGAAATTGCTGTTGCATTGCAAACGTTCAGGGATGTGCAGGACCAAGGTGATTAAACTGAGTCCCTCTTTAAGGTTCGGTGTAACTAAGAGAAACCTGTGGAAGATTTCATTTCTACACTTGCTCTTTGGAGTTGTCACCTTTCTTTCTTTCTTTCTTTACCCAGGAGGTCCTGTTCCCACTCTTCTTCTTGTTCTGGCTCATTCTGATGAGCATGATGCACCCGCATAGGAAGTACGGTGAGGTGGCCAACACCAACCTCGGCACTCTGGATACATCCATGCTGGTGAATTTCATCGTTGGATACACGCCACCAACCCGCATGGCACGAGAAATCATGAAGAAAGTGGCCTTTGATAACTTTGAAGATGGTATTTATGCACCAAGCATCTCATTTTCCTCAGTGTATCTTGCACTGCAGCTTGTGGCTTGTGTTTGTCACTGACGATGATAGGAAAAAAGCATTTCTTGTCTTTCTCTTCTGCTTATACAGAGGCTGTGAAGGTGTTTTTCTGCTTGGCTGGCAAATGTTCTGGCACTGCCATCTCGCTGTGATTCCCCTTCTCCTGCTGCAGCCAACAAGTGTTATGTGGCTGCAAGAAAGGTTTTGGGGTTCCCCAATGCAAAATACAAAAAGGCCCTGGGCAACTTTGGGCTAATTCGTGCTTGTCCTGTGACATCCTGGGGCAGATTCAGGAGATGATGCTGTCCTGCCGATGTTTTAAGTTGTGGTTTCTATCCTGTTACTATCACAAGAGCATCTTTATTTCCGTTTAATTGCTATTAACGCTGTGTCACCTCTGCTTTTGAAGGGATTTACTTTTGTTTGCCTTTTTTAAGTGCTTTGCACATTACCTCTCTGAAACCCCTCTGATGTATTAGTTTGGTGTCTCTGATTCTCTTCATTGTGCTGTGCATGATTCAGAGGAGTTGGAGAGCCAGCCCAGCATCCGCATTTCCCTTATGGGTGCATATGGTTCCACTTTCTACCTTCACAGCCCATCTTCCTCCCATCCTCTGCTGAAGTTGGTGCAAATACCATGTTTTCATTTAGCCCAATGTACCACTGAATCTGCCCTTCCTGAAGAGCACTGGTGTTGGAGAATAAACTCTGGGATAGCTGGCAGAGGATTGGGGCTCAGAAACTGTTGGAGCAGGAAAAAATGGGGGGGGGGGAAAGGGAATATTCAGGGATAAATTTAAAGTACCCACACTGCTACTGAGCAACACTCCCGCCAGTTTCTATTTAAGAGAAGATTTACTTCATTGGGACAAAAATACAGCCTTATATATCTATGGATATATCTCCAAAAGGAAATTAATCATTAATGATTAAAAGGATGCTTCTTTGCAACTGATGCAGTTTTTCTCCCTGCTGTGCTGATAGCTAGATCAGTGTGACAATGTCCTCTGTCTCACAGGCATCATCACTGAGGAGTATTTAAGTGAAGAGGAGCTGCAAGAGGCCAGTGCTTTTAAGCCCTCAAACTTCGTGGGTGTTGTGTTCAATGATGCCATGTCCTACCAGCTGAGGTTCCACGATTCGGTTGCTATGTCTTCCATCTATATGGAATCGAGAGGTGAATGTGCACACTCTTATATGTGTTCTGTAAGGGGATGAAGTGAAAGGTCATTGCTGTCTTTACACTGGGGATGAGACAGATTAACTCTGGCTGTTTGCAGTTTAAAATGCCATGTTTCGTTCTGCAGCCAGTTGCTCCAACCTGCGGAAAGGATGTGAGTCAGTGACATACTGGAGCTCGGGGTTTATAGCTCTGCAAGCCTGCATCGATGCTGCAATTATACAGGTAAATCTGATAATGTCATTAAAGCCAGAGGTTCAAATCCATGGACTGCCTGGGCTCTGGCTGGTTTTGTGATGTTGTCTATTAATGGTATAACATGCCACATCAAAAATGAGCTTGAATCAAATGAGAAGAGCAGCCTGGTCTCATGGAAGGTGCCCCTGCCCATGGCCAGGCATTGGAACTGGATGAGCTTTAAGGCTTCTTCCAACACAAACCATTCCATGATTCTATTTCATGTGTGTTTTGCCATGTTTTGTATAGAGGTAGTGGTGTCCAGTTGAATAATGTGGACGTTTGTCTTCATTTGTGTCCGATGCTGGAGCCTTGCATTAGACATCAAAACACATGACAGTACTCACCCCAAAATGCTATTTCAAATTCTGGACCAAAAGGCACTGCAGAATTTGCCTTACTATTTTGGTGTCATCATTTGCCAGCAATGCCCTTTTCGCTGCTGCTCTCCCATCGTGCTGCTTGCAGCGAGAGCCAGTCTTGTATTTTTAGGCAATAGGAATGGCAAAAATTGTTAATTTTGTCTCTAAACGTCCAGATTTTCTCCAATTTCTGTGCTTTTGAGCTGAGATATGGGGACTGTAGGGGCTTGGGCTCTCCAGATCTTTCCCTGTTAGTGACAGCACTTAAGGGCCAAGCTGGAGTTGCTGCTGCTGGGTTGAATAGGGCTGCAAAAGCAGGAGTGATGCAAAACTAACTCTTCCTTCACTTCCTTCCAGCTGAAGACAAATCAGTCTGTTTGGGAACAGCTTGAATTGACAAGAGCCGTGGTTATGGGAGAGGCTGCAGTGGTGGAAATAGATAATTTTCCCCGTGCCATCATTTTAATTTACCTCGTGATCGCTTTCTCACCATTTGGGTATTATCTGGCCATTCATATTGTGGCCGAAAAGGAGAGGAAGTTGAAGGAGTTCTTGAAAATATTGGGACTTCACGACACTGCCTTTTGGTATGAGAGTGTTTGAGATAACCCATTCTTGACAAAAGAAACAGGAAATATATAAAGAAATAGCTGTTGTCAGTAGAAGTTGTGAGTGCTCCATCCCTTTCGGTGTTCAAGGCCAGGTTGAACAGAGCCTTGGGTGGTATGGTTTAGTGGGAGGTGTCCGTGCACATGGTAGAGGGGTTGGAACTTTATGATCTTAAGGTCCTTTCCAACCATAACTGTTCTATGATTCTAAATAGGAAAAATACCCCTTTCTAGAAAATGGCTCTATCCCATCCTCCAGGTTTTCAGTTGGTTTTTGGGCTGATGAACTGGAAACAGCCTAAAAGTGAGATGCTCTGTAAGATCTATTCAAAGAGAAACTTGCAGCATCATTTTGATCAGTAAATGCCAGCGCGACGCTGTTGCATTTATGGTGATAAAATTATGCCCAGCTTAAAGTGTTTAAATGCAATGATTTTTTTGTGTGTGTTTTATGTGGTTTGATTTTTATCAGTTTTGAGTATTTTTGGCTCGGTGCCTCCATTTCCGGAGGCTCCACACGTAAACTGCAGTTTCTCTTCCGAGCTGAGTAGCAGCTTCCCTGACACGTAATTAAATGAATCTAACTCTCTCATTTTAACATGACAGAGCAGTTTAAGCAACAGGCTTTAATTTGGTTCCGTACCATGATGGGAATTACCCTATGCATTGTAACGTTTGGGTTTTTTCCCAAAGAAAGGGATGTACTCATTTGAAATCATTGGGAGGTGCAGAGATAAAAGTGGGTTTATCTTTGCCCTTTGCTGCAGGGGCCGACAGCATTTTAGCATCCTTCCCACTGCAACAGCCAGTTGGGTTATTTCTATCTGGTTGCTTTTGTTTGATTTCTGCTCCCAAGCATTTTCCTGGCCATTCTGGTTATTTGTGATACATCCTTAGTGATAAATCCTCTTTAGTCGACCCATTACCTGTGGCATTTGTCATCTATCCCCACTTGCCTCTTTGCACATGAGCACTGAGCATCTCTGGTCTAGGGAGCGATGTATGATGGCACACTGGTAACGCAGCTCTGATCAGCCACTGACTCTAAGTCAGAACCTTGCTGCTGTGGAAGATGTCATTTTTTGTTGCCTATCCACAAACCCCCTTCGTTTCCTGAGGTCAGAATTGCTCCCGGGCCTCTGTTTTTACAAAGAAAAGGGTTTTATTATCCAGCCTGGCTACTGGAAAGACCAGTGTATTAAATATTAAGTAGGATTTCTTTAATTATTGAAGCCTGCTGCTCACTTACCCTCTTCTGGTGATATCAGGAAATTAATGAGGCAAGTTTAAATAATCTAAAAGTCATGAATCATCTGATTGTGGAACTTCGATGCTGCGGGTATTGATGTATGTGCTCTAAGGCCTGGAACAATCACAGGGATGTTTATAAGAGAGCTCTTTATTTGGGGCCTCTTGTTTTGTTGCAAGCTTGTCCTCTGGTGCAGCTGTTTGGAACATTAAAGAATGGTAGTTTTAACTGTTTGTATGTGGGGATAACACCGCCTGGGAATTCACTGACAGGTTTCTGTTCTTCTTTCCCCTGTTTTGCTCCTAGGCTTTCTTGGGTGCTGCTTTACATGAGCCTGATTTTTGTCATGTCCATTCTTATGGCGGTGATTGCAACGGCCTCTTCCCTCTTTCCCCAGAGCAGTGCCTTTGTGATATTCCTACTTTTTTTCCTGTATGGAGTCTCTTCAGTAAGTATTCCTGGTCTCACTGAATTCATCCATCCCATCCCTGGGTTTTTTTCCCTTCCCATCTGATCTTATTCTCTCTATTAAAGCATCTGGAACAAGCACAACATCTTCAGGAGCAATGGGCAGTGGGTGTCTTGCCCATCCTCATCCCATTCCCTAGGTCTCTCCAGGCTGGGATGTTGTACAGGTTTCAGTGGTCACTATGAGAAACACCTTTCCTTACTGAAGTATCTGAGTTTATAATCATGTGGTTTTGAACACTGTCTGTACAGCACCATTTTGAAGTCCAAACCCATGCCCTCTTCTAAACACTGGCTGTTGCTATATAGTGTAATGGTAAAACCCTAATTAAGGGTCAGACAGTTAATTTATATAGCAAATTTTTCCTTTATAATGTTTTCCTATGCTCTGTCTCTTGGCATCTTGGGGAACTCTGCCCCTCCCAGTGGCCTTTTTGTAAGGGAAATGTGGTGTATGGGTGAATGCCATAGTGACTACCGGGATAACGATGTGTTATCAGAGGGAAAATTGAAGTTGTGGTCTCTTTACTTTGGTTTTCGTATACCCTGTAATGTATCTTAATGTAATACCTTATTACCTCTTTCTGTAATCTGTTCTTAGGTTTTCTTTGCACTTATGCTGACGCCTCTATTTAAAAAGTCCAAACACGTGGGCATCGTGGAGTTCTTGGCGACGCTGGCTTTTGGCTTTGTGGGCCTTAACATTGTCCTGCTGGAAGATTTTCCCAAGTCTTTTGTGTGGATCCTCAGCCCTTTGTGTCAGTGCAGCTTCTTGATCGGCATTGCGCAGGTAAATCACCACCTTCTGCTCAAATTGCAGCCTCATCGTGGTCATTTGTCTTGTATTGTCTTCAGCCAGGCCTTGATGTCGTTAAATTGTGATGATTTTCTTTACTAAACTGATGGTGGGGAGGGGGGAAATGCCTATTTTAATAGCTTGCCATAGCCATTTAGCATCAAGTGAAATACAGTGCACCATCAAGCAGCTGTTTTTCTTTGTGTTCATTGCTGTGATCTCAGTCATTTTTTTCCATTGTTATACTTATTCCTGTGTTAAGCTTGCTGTTCTGTCTTCCAGGCTGGGATAGTGCCAGTGTGTAACATCTCCCTCTGTCCCTGGTTGTTGGCAGGTCATGCATCTAGAAGATTATGAAGATGGTGCAACGTTTTCAAACCTAAGTCACGGTCCCTACCCGCTCTTCATCTCTCTCATTTTATTGGTGCTGGATAGCATCTTTTATCTGCTTGTAGCTGTCTACTTGGATCAGATTATGCCAGGTATGTTCATGACACAAACTGGACTGACCTGTGCTAGCATCACCAGTTCCTGAGGTCCTGAGCCCCAGGCTGACACAACTGGTGACAGGACAAGGGGGAATGGCTTTAAGGTCCCTTCCAACACAAACCAGTCTATTTCTATCTGAATTTCAGCTGCGGAGAAAGAGGTGGTGCTGTTTGCAAATACGTTTTACACTGTGGCTCAGAATACTTTATGCTGAAATCCGTTATTTCCTGTTAAGGTGTGAGATGCAAGGAGTGGTATCAGCACGTTTAGAATCAGTGGCCCTTAGGCACACCAGCTAACATTTCTTTCCTCTTTCTAGAGGAAAAGCTTTCTTACTGGGTTAACCAGTGCATCAGCCTTTAAACTGCTCTTATATGGTTGGTAATTAAAGACTGCTCTGCCTGTTCCAGACCTTTCCCTGTGACAGCAGTAGTTTGACATGAAGCACAGAATACAGTTGTTTATCTTGTGACTAATGCCTGCTTGAGCCCTTCAGCAGCCTTTGCCTCTGTTCTCTCTGGTTTTTAAGCCTGTGTTTAAGTCACTTTTCTTTCAGCACTGCGGATTTCTCTTGCCTAGAAAGAGATCTGCACTGTATTTAAGTACTTAACTAAAAGTGGAGCCTGCTTGCAGTGTTGATGGGAGCCACAGCTTAAATGCAGATAATGTAAACCTGGCTGATGGATTCCCTCCAGAATGGGATGCAGGCTGGCTCCTGAGCCTTTAGCAGCATAGCTCATGGCTTTTAGAGCTAAAAGCCAAATTCAGAGGAGTATCTGCAGTTACTGTTAAGAAACTGGATTTTTCCCTTTGCTATGCAGGGGAGTTTGGACTGCGCCGCACACCGTTCTTCTTCATGAAGCCCTCCTTTTGGTCCAAGCACAGAAAGAACTACAAGGAATTGTATGAGAGCAGCGTCAATGGCAGCCTAAGCTTCAGTGAGATAGTTGAACCCATGCCTTCGGAATTCCAGGGGAAGGAAGCCATCAGGTACAGTTCCTGCCCTGTCTCACATGCAGGATCACCTGGATCCTGATTTTTTGTTGTGTAACTTGAAAACCACTTAGTTACCCAGTTATGGATTAATAGCGTATGGTATGCATTGCAGAGAGCCTTCCCCACACACACCACGGCTCGTTTCCATCTTCAGTGGACATGGATGCCCTCCAAGGATAGATCACTGGGCTTAAAGAAAGGGTTTGTTTGTGGATTGTATTCCTTTAGCTGGAGTCCTCTCAAAACCGGCTGGTTTTCCATTCCCTCAGTTGCACTGAGGCCACGAGAGGCATAAGCGGTTGCAGATGTTGAGACGCCTACTCTTCTGGGAGGGTTTAGTTTCTGGTAACGTGCTTTTGAGGAGGAAAAGCTGAATTCTAGGGCTGTGTGAAGGCTAATGTGTCTCCCATAGACCAGAGGGGAACTTCACGGTGGTTTTACCCATATATAAGAGGGTAAAACAAAACTGAAAAAAGGATGTCCATGCTTTCGTCTTTCGTGCTGCATTTTGTCACCTGATGTCTTTCATCTGCACTGTCATGTATTTACTGGTGTTTCCCAGATGTTATCCTCAGTATCTGCTTTTAGTCCGTGATTCCATCATTTTCCAATGGTGTAGCCTGATGTGAGTTGGGGAACTCTGCATCTTCACTCCTCCTGGTTGGCTACGTGAGCCTCAAATAACTATTTGAGCTTAGTGACTAGAATGAGTCTTGTATTGTCCACACTGCCCATATCTCTTTGGGCATCTGCCATAGGCTAAAGGGTCCAGTCTTAATCCTGATTTTCACATTATAATGCTGTGGCTGGTTTTGCATCATTCATCCACCCTGGGCTCTTGCCATAGCATCCCTCCATCAGTCTGCCATCATTTTTGTGCTGTTTTATCATCTTTATACGTACAGGTTTTCTTTCATATTCAGTTCTCCTTGCTAGACACACCTGTAATCCACTCCCCATCCTCATTTTCAGGCTGGCCAGGCTTCCTAAACACATCCTTCGCAGGTGCCTTCAGATAAACTGGTTGGGATTTCTCATTTTGGAAAACAGTGGGGTTGGAAGGAAGATATTTTGCCTTTCTTTAGAGAAAGATACCTACTTTCTTTTGCCTGCTTTTGGTCAAGAGCTGCTAATAACCACATCTCTGGAGTCTGTTCTGCTGACTTGTCTTTTCCTTATCGTGTCTGTTGGGTCTTTCATTGCATTGTGCAGTTATCGGGGAGTAGCTTTTTCTTTTTCTAGTTCATTGTTGTGATTTGAGAAAGAAACACAGATTTGAAACAATTCAGCTTGTTATCATAGGAGATACCTTAGAAGGTGACCAGAAAAGGTTTTCTGATACGAGGATGGTGGACTGAGTTCGGTGACAAGATGTACTGTCTCTCAACTTGCTTCTATGGGTCCTTAACATGTCTAGTGCCGTTTTAGTGTGGTCTTCTTGCTGTGACTGTTGCCAAGTGTTGCTCATTCAAAATGACATACAAAGATCCTAAAACAGCTTATAAAATGTCTTCTTTCAGAATCAGCTGTGTTCAGAAAACATTCAGGAAAAAGGGGGAAACTGTGGAGGCTCTCAGAAGTAAGAACATTTTAGCTTCATAGCTGCTTACCAGATGCAGGGGAGCAATAACTGAACTGTTGAGTGATCTTTTCTGTTTCAATTTGGGCTTTTTGGTTCTTTTTGTGAGGCTGAGCCTTAAAGCTTGAATGCCAGATGTGCTTGTGTGTGTCCTTATCATATTGAGAGTAATCTTCTTTAAAATGGTACCCCAAAAGGAGAGCCCTTTCATTACTAAAGGAAGCCCACTGATGTCGTCCCCATTACTCCTCTGCTCATGTTGTTAGTGATATGTTCTTTCCCTTCGCTATGTGGCTTTTAAACGTGGCCGCCCCAAAGTGCTGCAGGGATTGCCCCAGCCCCAGCAGTGCCATACCGCCCCAGGTCGTGGAGGTGAGGTGTCCCCTTGGGCAGAGCCTAAATACATATCCCACATGGTAGTATTTGAATGTACTTTGTGGTAGGAGCCGGCTCTGGGTACCACCAGGGCATCATTAACGTCTTCTCTTCCTCTTGTGCCTGCCTTGGGGACCAGATTTATCCTTTGACATCTACGAAGGTCAGATCACAGCTCTGCTTGGGCACAGTGGGACAGGGAAGACAACACTGATGAACATCCTCTGTGGGCTGTGTCCACCAACAGACGGTAAGCTCTCCAGTGTCAGGAGGCCTTGAGCATCCTGCTTTGGAAAACCAAAGCTGTTGACTTTTGGTATTTCAGGATGCCCCAGGCTTTTCTTTAGGTCAGCGCCCATGCTAGCCTGCTTTCTGGCAGTAACAACACCACTCCATTGATTGCTCCTGGCTTTTCTTTTATAGGGTTTGTCTCTGTTTATGGGCACAAAGTCTCTGAGATCGATGAGATGCTCCAAGTGCGACAGATAGCGGGGGTGTGCCCTCAGTCCGACATCCACTTTGATATACTAACTGTGGAGGAGAACCTCTCCATATTTGCTGCAATTAAAGGAATCCCTCAGAATGATTTGATACAAGAGGTAATCAGCTGCGCACAGATATTGTTGGAGCGATCCCAGGCACAGCTACAGGTTGGGGAGAGAAGAGGTTCAGAGCAACCCTGCGAAGAAGGACTGTTGGTCAATGAGAAAATGAACATGAGCCAGCAGTGTGAGCTTACAGCCCAGAAAGCCAACCGTATCCTGGGCTGCATTAAAAGGAGCATGACCAGCAGGTCGAGGGGTAATGGGTTCAGACCTGAACAGGGGAAGTTTAGATTGGACATGAGGAAGAAATTTTTTACTGTAAGGGTGTTGAGGCACTGCAATGGGTTGCTCAGGGAAGTTGTGAATGCTCCATCGCTGGCGGTGTTCAAGGCTGGGTTGGACACAGCCTTGGGTGACATGGTTTAGTGGGAGGTGTCTGCCCCTGGCAGGGGGGTTGGAACTGGATGATCTTAAGGTCCTTCCCAGCCCTAACTATTCTATGATTCTATTTTAACCAGTATGACAAAATACCATTACACTGTGCAGGGATTTCCTTAAGACAAGCTTGCAGGGAAATACTGTCCTACAGTACAATAGACAAAGAGGTACAGACAGATTTCTTTACAAAGATGAATTGTCACTTATTTGTAGGAGACTGAAATGCTCATGAAGTGTTTTAAATCACAGCATTTGTATTAAAGTGGGGACACCTTTTAAGTTCTTCTGGTCTGCTGGAGCTTAAGACCCTGTTCTAGTTGTACAGGTTCATTAGCAGGACATGCAGTTCAGATACACCAAATTAGGAAGAGTTAGCTTGAGTGTTCGTGTTAATAATGTGGTTAAAAAAATACAGTGGTTTTAGCAATGTGTTCTGTATGTCGTACAGGTGCAGAGAGTGCTGTTGGATTTGGATATGCAGCCTATCAGAGACAACCAAGCTAAGAAATTAAGCGGGGGGCAGAAGAGGCGGCTGTCAGTGGGGGTTGCTGTGCTTGGGAACCCAAAGGTGAGTGCAATGGAGAAGTTCTTCACTTGGTGTCATTAACACACCTAAGAGTGGGTGTCTCGTGTCAGAACCATGGCAATAACGCTAATGAGATGTAGTACTACATACATATATGTAGTAATAATAGAATGCTACTAATAAGTTAGAGACAGAGGTTGTTACTTTGCACATGTGTTGCTCCTTTACTCTTTGCTTACAGTTTAAACAATTAAAATCCCTTCAGTGGCTCAACCTTTATAATTAAGGATATTAAAGGTTTAGGTAATGGCAGTGGCTCTGGATTTGATCACTTTGTGAAGTAAACAGCGTTTCAAGGTTTATGTTGTTTCTGACAAGATTTAGCTCCCTCAAGTGAACCTGTTGGAGACTTTCCTTGCAAATCCATAGATCCGTGGAATCCCAGACTGGTTTGGGTTGGAAGGGACCTTAAAGCTCATCCAGTTCCAACTCCCTGCCATGGGCAGGGACACCTTCCACTAGAGCAGGTTGCTCCAAGCCCCATCCAATCTGGCCTTGAACACTGTCAGGGATGGGGCAGCCACAGCTTCCCTGTTTAAATCCATTCCCCTTTATCCTGTCACTACATGCCCTTGTCAAAACTCCCTCTCTAGATTCCTTGCCTCCAGGCACTTGGAGCAGGGATGGAACCAGGGTTCTTTTTTGAGTTACAGTTCTATTATTTCTAGCCTTTAAGAATGGGGACTGCCTTTAGATCTGTATTTAAAAATGATGTGCGTGACAGTTCACTGGGATTTTAAAAGCATGTGTATGTATTTAACCATCCCTTAATAGGAGGAGTGATTCCATAGCTAAATGTGATTTTATTAGAAACAGAACAAACCAGGCTGACATTAACTTCTATTATGAATTTCCCATTTGTCACAACAGGAGGTGAGTTTATTCCATGTATCATGAAGGGAGCTGCCCTGCTTACTCTGTTTCATCTATGTTTTGGAGCAGGCTTCAAGTGAAAAGCCCTCTTTCTGTTACTTAGGAAGGATTTCCTGAGCTCAGTATCATGCACAAGGATATGACTTTAACAAACACTCCTGGTTTTGCACTAAGGTTCTGCTGCTGGATGAGCCAACTGCAGGGATGGATCCATGTTCACGGCACATAGTCTGGAACCTCCTGAAAAACAGGAAAGCAGATCGGGTGACGGTTTTCAGTACCCATTTCATGGATGAGGCTGATATCCTCGCTGGTGAGTCCTGCTGCCCCCCTGGGTACCAGTCTGGGGCACTGTCAGTCCTATCACTGGACAGCAGGAAGTGATGCTTCTCTAACCATGCGATACACTTCTATGTGAAATACAGGGGGGTTGGAGCAGATTTTGTCACTATTCCGACTCAAGATCCTTCTTGACTTCTGTTTCTAGATCGTAAAGCTGTGATTTCTCAAGGGATGTTAAAATGCCTTGGATCCTCTCTCTTTCTCAAAAGCAAATGGGGAATTGGCTATCGCTTGAGGTATTGTTTTTGTGTGATACCTGTGATGTTGATGTCATATATCACTTTTTAAATTGCTTTCTGTTGAAATCTGTAAGATGACAACCCCTTTGTACCGAACGTGTGGTGTTCTCCTATGCTGATATAAGGAGACAAGCTGTAAAACCCCAATTTCCTGTGTTTTCATAGCATGCACATCGATGCCTATTGCAACACAGAAGCTACAACCTCTCTGATACGACAGCACATCCCTGCAGCCAGCCTGCTCCAGGAGAATGATGAGCAGCTTGTGTACACGCTGCCGCTTAAGGATGTGGACAAGTTTGCAGGTACTGATGGTTCTGTGGTGCTGCAGGGTTGAATGGCTGCAGAAGAGAAATCCATCAAGAGTGGCTGTAACTTGCAATTCTCATTAGGTTGTCACTTCTGCGTTTGGATGGGTTTTTTTATATGTATTTGTTTTTTGGCTGATGCTCAGTCAAATAAGGTCTTGGGTGAGTGAGGACCTTGTTGCATCTCCCAAAGGGGCTGTGGTGTGTTAAGAGGGATGTGGTACCCAGCAATGAGGACTGGGGAGATGCTGTTAGCAGAAGGATGAAGAGACCCCTTTGTCGAAGAATCCTCTTGTCCTGCAGAAGCATCATCTTGTCATGGAGTGTTTTCATGAGCAGGGTTGGCCTCCAGCAGAAGCCAGAAAGCCCCAAGTCCTACCAAAATCAATCCCCCTTGCTGTGGGCTGCAAAGAGCATCGTATCACTGCCTTAACATTCACTGTGAGAGGGAGCACAGAGCGGATGTACTGATTTCACTAGATGGCAGCAGTTACTTGATCAGTCCTACCCTGGGCTCCTTGATCACCTCCCAGGGTATGGAAGAAACAGTGTCCCCTTTGTGTAAAGCTAAGGGAGAATCAACACTGATGCGAATATGCGGCTCATATTTCATAAATGGTATTTTCCCCATTGCATTTAACAGTTAATGATTTATTCGCTTCCTCTCTAGCAGAAACTGTATGAACTCTCTGGAAAAACAGGCAGGATTGAATCAATTCCCCAGAACTCTTTCCAGGAGAAGCTGAGGTTGGGAGCATGCCTCAGCCACAGGGCAGATGGAATTGTGGAGATGTGATGAGCATCGTTGTGTACCCATCTGCTCTTCCCATTTTACCTTTCCCTTCAGTGTGATCTTGGCTCCGACGCTCCTTGTTTTGTCAAGTCCTTCACTTCATAGGACTGGCAGAAGGCAGCTCTGAGCCCAGGAGCTTTAGGATGCTGCGGTGTTTCTCATAAACACTGCAGTTTCAGGAAAACATCCCCAGTTCTGACAAGGCATTGGAGTTTTGTGCTAAAAGGAGCTTATCCCAACCTTGGTTCTCAAGCCACGACCAAAGTCTTCATAACTAACAACCACATTCACACATTGCTTCCTTTTTCCCACCATGCAGAAGGCTTTAGGAATGCCTCTGGTGTGCTTGAAGACCTCCTGGGAGATGAGTTAACCCTGTTTCACATCTGGATGCTTCATTTCTGTCTCTAGGCTTGTTTTCTGACCTCGACACCCATTCCCACCTGGGCGTTATCACCTATGGTGTTTCAATGACGACACTGGAGGATGTCTACCTGAAGCTGGAGGTTGAGGCAGAGATTGATCAAGCAGGTGGGGTGGACCATGGCTGTTTTCCTGTTTTCCTTCCTAACTGATTTATCCTTAACTAGTGTAGGATTGCCCATGTCACTGCCAGAGGAGTTTTGCCTTGGAGGCAGAATAACAAGTCCTCCTGCAGAGCACAGCAGCTCTGCTGCTCTCACAGCCAGTCTCAGCCTTTTGAAACATTTAACACAAAACCCACTCAAAAGCAGTGGTTTTGGGTATGGAGTGGTTCTGAGAGGGTCCAGGGGAAAAGCTTTTCACTTGCTGTGTCTGCAGGAGTGAGGTTTCCATCCAGTGTACTTACAGCTTCTTTGCTTTGTGTTGGCACTTCTTAAAATGGGCTTTATTGTCCTAATGGAGCTTTACTTGCAAGCAGTTGTACATGCACAGTGTAAAACTCATTTCCAGCTTTCTGCATGAGCAGTACTATTAACAGCCTGCACTTAAGGCTGAAATAGATGAACTTGTCTTTTTTGTTCCCCTCCTTCAAATTAACCTTCATTTCAAATGAGAAGTTGGCATCAGTTAATGTTACTCCAGAATGAATCAGTTCTTCTTTTGATGTTTACTCTGAATGGTTTAAGCTATCTTAATCTTTATAGAGCTTTCTGAGTGATACAGACTAGTAACCTATCTGCTCTGCAAAGTTTCTGTGTGGGTATAAGAGGGTTTACCAGCTGAATACGCTGGTACTGAATAATATTGATGCATGCGTAGGTTAATGGTGAGAAACGGGGTGAATACACCTTTTGAGTGGCACAAATTTGTATCATCTGCTCTGTGCGTGATACAGAGCTTTGGATAGATCAGTGTCATTGACCTTGGGGTTAAGCTGAGACACTGGGATAAGATGAGATGGCTTCTGCGATAGCAAGGGGCAGGAACTGATGGCCACCCAGCTTCCTCCAGCCCTACCGTTTCAAACCGTGCTCTACCAGAGCATCCCATTGTAGAGTTTTACTCTCTTCTGTTTCAGATTACAGCGTGTTCAGTTCCCAGCAAGTGCAGGATGAAATGGATACAAAATCCCTGGATGATATGGAGCAGAGCCTCCTGATGCTGTCAGAGACAAAGGCACCCGCAATGAGCAATACAGCCCTCTGGAAGAAGCAGGTTGCCACCATAGCAAAAGTCCATTTCCTTAGTCTCAAGAGGGAAAACAAGTGTGTGAGAGTTATGTGAGTATTGGGGCTTTCTCATTTGTATGCACAAATGCTCAAAACCTGTTTGAATGACGCAAAGAGAGGGCAGGGTGTGACTAATGTTCTCCCCATAGTTATATTTGAAGCATAGTAAGCCTGATGCTATCCGTTCCTGTTGAAGGCATGCTTTTGTGGGGTGAGGGAGGTGATGTTTAATGGTATGCATGGAAATTGGGTTGGCTTTAGCTGGGTTTTAATAACCCCCAACCTTCTCTTTCTTGCAGGTTGTTGCTATTCCTGATTTTTCTTGTCGTTCAGATTTTACTGTTTTTCATACACCACATCATCAAAAATTCTGTCGCTGCCATCAAACTCTCCCCAGATTTGTACTTGCTGAAGCCTGGAGAGAGCTCTCACAAGTACAGGAGCCGTCTCCTGCTGCAGAACTCCACAGGTAGAAGGGCAGAGGTGCTCCTGTCTCCCATTCGCTCTTTAAGATAGGGTTTTACAAGGTGGGGAAGGATGCTGTGTACAGCTTTTCCTTGTAATTAACACAAATTAAGAGTTTCCAAGCACACAGAGGTGATGGAGAGTGAGTATTCTTCATGTCATAGGGATTGATTTGGAGACCTTCCTCCTCTGTGTCTGGTAGCTTTATGCTCACTATGTCATAAAATGACCTGTATGAAGGAACTGGCCCCGGAGCCATTTAGATACATCAACATTAAAATTGTGCTATAAAACAGTTTGGAAAATTGCTTTTTGCTTCAACTTGGGATGTTCTAAACATTCATAGCAGCAAATCCAGGCAATAGAAATGAGTGAGCTACAGGAGTTTGTGCTTAATGCAACTTAATATCTCTGGACACCATATCAAAGTGCTTCTGGTTTCCTTCTGTTTTAGTGAGTTCTCTGTTCAACTGAAATTTGAGTCTCCTGATAATGCTCATTGGCAGCTCTGCTCCGTTTGACCTGCACAAATGCATTGGAGAATAAAACCGTAGTGTTTTCTTGAATTCTTTGGAAGCTGTTGAGTGGGAAGCCAAAGTAAAGCCATTCGTGTTGTTTGGAATAGCAGAGGACTCTCTCTGATGGGTGTAGGGAAACGGTGATCTTTATATGATGATGCCACTGAGAAAATGCATTAGTGAGTGTTGAGGAGGTTTTGAAAAGACACGTGGATGTGGTGCTTAGGGACATGGTTTAGTGCTGCCATGGTTTAATGGCGGCTTGGCGGTGCTGGGTTAATGCTTGGACATTATGGTCTAAAAGGGCTTTTCAACCTAGACAGTTTCATGATTGATATTGTTTTCTGTATTTTACACCAGAATCCAGTATCGATGACATTGTTCACTCTCTTGAGAGCATGAACATCCTGCTGGAGATGTTCAATGACAGCAATTACGTCTCGGTAGCACCTCACAGCGCAGCTTTAAATGTGCTTGATCTTGAATCCAGACAGGTAAGAGAGCCAGACAGGCTCGGTCGTATCCCAAAGAGCAGACAAGCAGCTGCATTTGTTGTTCTCCAGCCTGAAAGGCATGTATTGAGTCATATAATCAAATAATATCATATAATATTGCTTATACAAGAGGGCTGTAAGGAGGACGTGTATTAATGGAATGGAAATATTATCAATTTATCAAAATGAATGTTCTTCCATAATAATAATTATGGTAGACCAATAAAACTTCCATCCCCTTTTCTCCCCCCAAGGATACAAATAGCCAAGAGGAATATTGTACTTTACAAGAGACCTGGCGCAGGGGGTTATTTTTCTTCTTATGCTGTTTGAATTGCACAGCTTGAAAGAAGTGTAATTCCATTGTGCTCTCATGTGTAAAGAAAATGAGTTTCTTGGATTGTAAGTATTCATTTCAGTGTGGCCACTGAAGGACTGTGAAACAGATTTGAACATTGGGGTCGTATTTAATCTCTAGCAAAGGAACTGCTTTGCAACATGCCAGCTCTGTCTCTTGTTCCCATTTTTATTCATTACAAACTGTTGATATCAGTATGACAGGGCAGCCCTTAGCTAATGTAAATTTGGGCCTGTCTGGTTTCTAAATGCATTAGGAAGAACATACGAGTGTGGGTTGCTGTGGGGTTTGTTTTCCAGACTGTAATTGTCTGGAGCATCATTTGTCACAGTGCCACAGTTGCATAAAGCATGCTGGGGATTTATCCCAGATAATTTGTTCTCTGTGAGCATGACTGTTTTCCTGCATTAGGTGATGTGTTATAATCACCCTGAGCAGCCCCGAGCCTCCTGCAAAGCATCCTCTTTGTCCCCATGTTTGGGTTTAATCAAGCCCATAGGAGACTCCTCTCAGGGTGTTACCCCTCATGCAGAAGAATTAATCCAGCCCATACTTTCCTTCCCAGAACTATGTTTTCACAGTCGTATTCAACAGTACCATGGTGCATTCCCTGCCAGTTTTGATGAACATCATCAGCAATCTACTCCTGCGCAATTTAAACGTGACGGAGAGCATTCAGATCTGGAGCAACCCCTTCATTCAGGTGAGCAGCACAGCAGAAACCACAGGTTGTTTGGACCTTAAACACCGAGTAGGTGGCAAAGCATCAGAAGAACACGAAGAGGACACTTTCCCATCCCTGGCAGTGACCAAGGCCAGGTTGGATGGGGCTTGGAGCAATCTGCTCTAGTGGAAGGTGTCCCTTCCCATTGGAACTGAACGAGCTCTAAGGTCCCTTCAATCCAAACTGTTCTATGGTGAAAGGTGTCAGGATTTTGCTCTGCAGCTCGTGTGAGAGGAGGGAAAAGGGGCTTGGAAAGAGGATGTTCTGTAGGGAATTTATTACAAGTTTGTTACAGGTTATCTGCAGTTCTTGGGGGCTGAATGTGAGGATGCTGGAGGTTTGCTGCTTCCTGTGCAGAGCTGGGGTAGACTTTAGGGGAGGAGAGGACCTGCTGCAGGACATAAATGCCCTAGGAGTTCATTATACACACTTTCCAATACTCCACAACTTCCATAGGTATTTTTCTTCCTGTTGTGGCTCAGATGATCTTGAGACACACGGAATATATCAGCATTTACAGTCATGTTCCAATTCTAAAGGCATTTATTTTGGTCACACACATTCTAATACTGAAGAGATCTGATTCATATTTCAGAATCTTCCAGACACTATTTTCAGACTGGAGATCTATTTTGAAGCTGTGTTGCTGGGAATCATCGTAACAGGAATGCCACCCTATTTTGCCATGGATAATGCAGAAAACCATAAGGTACTCTTGGGTGTTGATTCAGAAGAATGCACATTGGGATTTGGAAGAAAAATATGAAGGGGTGTTTTAATTAGTATTTAATTAACACGATGTTTTCTTGTCCCATTGCAGATCAAAGCATACACACAGCTGAAGATAGCTGGGCTTTACCCCTCTGCTTACTGGATTGGGCAAGCTGTGGTTGACCTCCCACTGTTCTTCTCCATCCTTACCCTGATGATAGGCAGCCTCTTCGCCTTCCACTATGGTGTTTATTTCTATGTGGGCAAGTTCCTTGCTGTGGTGAGTGCAGTGGGGACAGGCACTCCCTTTAGATAGGTGCTAGAAAACTGCTCTAAGGTCACAAGAAACCTGGAGAGGGGCTTTGGACAAAGGCCTGTAGGGACAGGCCAAGGGGAATGGCTTTAACTCACCAGAGGGGAGATGGAGATGAGCTCTAAGGCAGAAGCTCTTCCCTGTGAGGGTGCTGAGCGCTGGCACAGGGTGCCCAGAGAAGCTGTGGCTGCCCCATCCCTGCAGTGCTCAAGGCCAGGTTGGACACAGGGGCTTGGAGCAAGCTGCTCTATGGAAAGTGTCCCTGCCCATGGCAGGGGTTGGAATCGGATGAACTTTAAGGTCCCTTCCAATACAAACCAGCCTGGGATTCGATGAAAATGCTTAATGTGTATAGCATTTTTCTGGCTGAGAAGTTTCAGATCAGTCACTTCTGCATGCTTGGTTTGGAAGTTCTCTATGCCAGAAAACCCATCCCTGTGCCCAAATGTTACCCCACTAATGTCTGTGGTTTTACTCGTAGAGATCCTGAGAGCTTAATACCTCAACTACTGCCATAAAGCATTCTTACAAAGGCAGTGTTATGAAAAAAAGTCTTTTCTAGATGCTGTGTCAGACCCTTATGAAAGAAACCGTTCACTGTACTGAGGGCATGGCCACAGGAACCATTATCACTTGGTTGTTTTTGAAGTGATAATATTGGGAGGAATACTTTCCATCACAGACTCCCCATGCAGTTTTATCTCCTGTTCCTCTGAAATGCTTGCAGACCTTAATACCTTTTATTTACTCCTTCAGGCACAGCAGATGTACAGGGCAGAGTTTAAGACATAAAGCATTCTTATTAGTGGATACTATTAGCACCTGTCCCACTCATAGCCAGTAAAAAAATGCAGCATTTACGGATCTGTGGTCTGCAAATCCTCTTCTGTTGACCTTGCTATCCCAGGACAGACGTTTTTCAGCACTGGAATGGGTTGCCCAGGGAAGCTGTGAATGCTCCATCCCTGGCAGTGTTCAAGGCCAGGTTGGACATAGCC
>JASSUY010008820.1:0-12500 GCA_032466535.1 Forpus xanthops
AGTTTGTCCTCCTGGAACGGATGGCCAGTCACACAATGGAAACCATGGCTTTTGGAGCCTCAGTTACCACCATTTGGTCTGGAAATCTTAACTTGATGTCCAGATGTGTGGCTCAAGCCTGGGAGGATGATGTTGGCAGGGTGGGGGGCTTTCTACATGCAAGAAAATGCCATCAGTAGCTGATTTCCAACCCTGCATCACACAGCAGGGGTGATACTCCTCTCCTGACACCCTCCCCATTTCCCTCCTGGTGTCTGCCATGCATTCTGTCATTAACATTTGTTTTGTAACATTTATGAGCTGCAGGATTCAGGTAGGACATGAGAGATGGCAGTCTCCCCTGCAATCGAGAGATTGAAAAGGCTCAGGCCTTTAGGGTTGGGTGTTTGTTTTAAGTTTCACTCTTTTATTGTTTGCTGCTTGTCTTCTTCATCTTATCCTCCTTAAAACATTAGACATGATTCACACAACGCAAGTGGAGAGCTTTCTCCCTAAAATATGTCCTGGTTGTTTGAGCACCACGGTAATTGTATGCTTGCTTTCAAAATCAAAAGCACTCGCTTTCTGTTATGTTGATTGAAATGATGCAAAATGCGTTTCCCTTTCAAAACACTGATGCTGCCCCTCTTTACGAGCACCAGACTACCTTCAGCTCCAGCAACTCCATGGGGGTGGCTGTCAAATCGATGGAGAGACTCTCATACAGGTTTTGTGGCTGTTTAAAACTTAACCTGGTATCTTCAGGAGAACATCAGGGAGCTTTAACCCAGCACCTTTTAAATGCTGTACATGCTTCTGATGAGGATGGAGGCTTAAAACCAAACTTGAAAGGGGGGAGGTTTGGATTTGCTTCATCTCTCCTCAGCATCTTTAAATGTCCAAGAGCACTTGTGTATTCTCTAGGGGTACCAAACGTCTAGATGTGATTGTTTGCATTTGCAGTTAAAGAGGGCTTTCACCACACATACCTCTGGTGGTGGCTCTGCTGTAGCAGCCACCTCTGTTGGGCCTGACATCCAAATTGGGGAACTCTAGCTTGATTAACCCAGTAAGAGAAAAGTAAATAGCTCTTTTTATCACCATGCTGTTATCCTACCCAGATGGATCCATCCATGCCCATTTTTCATCATGCTTGTACGGTTTTTGATGTGTTCACTGGCTTGGGGCTAGGTGAGTGGGATGCCCTGGTTGTCCACCATAGGGTTGTGTAGTATCAGAAACATCATGCTTTTGAGAAAGCTCAAATCACTTGTACATGTTTCCTTTGCAGATTTGGAGGAGGCAGTGGAGGATCCCTTAAAGTTACGTGTTGAATCCTTGGTCTTGGTATGGTTTAGCGATATGCAGTACCAACTCCAAGGGTCTTTGTAGAGAGAACCAATGCTCCTGTTTTCTTGTATAAATTTGGTAGACATGTAGCAATAAACAGGCCCTAATGACATATTTATTGGCAACTTAGGGGAAGGTGACATATTAAGCGATTCAGAGGAAAAAATCTTTATCACCTTCTCATGCAACACTTTGCCTTCAGTGCATTCCCTTCAGGAAAACTTTAATCCAGGGTGATCTCTGACATCCTGTCCCCAGCATTGTGCTAGGACAAAGTTCAGCTGTTTACTGCTAGGTCTGCTCAGGGGTTCCCCCATGCACTGGCTGTTGTTGGAGTGGATGGATGGCTTATGAAGCCCTCAGCTCCTCCTGCTTTGGAAAGAGAACGTGGTATTCTGGAAACATAACTTGACCTTACTAGATATTTTTAAAGAAAGATATTGGAGGTTGAATGAGAGTTGATGGGAGATCAGGACAACTGAGCCTTGGGAACAGAGGGAGGGGAAGGAGGAGTGTTATACAAACACAGTTAATGGCAAAAACTAAATGGAGGCATTATGAAATGCCCTGTTTTGGGCTGTGTGTGTTGGGGCAGTGACAGCTAACACCTTAGCTGAACCACTGCAGTGGGTTACTCTGATAACCCGTATTCCCACTGGCTCAATTGGTGGCATGCTGCCTTTAGCCTGTGACCACTGGCCTTGGCCAAGGTGTCCCAGCCCCAGTGAGGCTCTGCCAGCCCATGATCTGCATAGTAAAGCTCCTGCAAGCACTGGGAAAGGCAGAGAGAGCCAGCCTTAAGACTTTAAATAAACTTGATGCTAAGTCAAAACCCAAACAAAACGAGGGTGGTGAAAGGCAGGAGATAAGTAAATAGCCTTGTTCACCCTTACATATATCTTATACCTGGCAGTTAATGGCAGTGGTGAGCTAGTTAGTGTGCAGCATGGAGAAAACCCTGATTCAAAACTGCTTGACCTACTGATACAGGGCGGACAGCAGATGACCACCCTGGGGGGGAAATTCCCCCCCTGGTGCTCTCCATCTCATTTAATCCTTTCTGTGCAGGCATCTGTGTGTCTGGAATGGAACTGGGTGAAAACCAATGGGTCACATAAAGAAGCTGCTTTCTGTAGGCATCCTTAACCGGCGGGGAGCGCGCGCTGCTGCACTCGCTTGGCAGGACACCTGCAATCTTTAAGGCCCAATTAGTCTTTTCAGAAGTACGACATCGGAGGGAGAGAAACTTGACCTTCTGGGGCCGGTAGGGGAAGAACAAAACCTCTTCTCTTTCATTGCCTTTCGTTAAAGTTGCGAGGGAGGTCGTGCCTGCCCCGCGGCGCAGGGCAGAGGTTCTGTATCGATGGAGCCAGCCCCATTGTGTTTGTGAGTCAGTGCAGGTGCGAGCTGTGAACAAGCAGGTGTTTGTACAGAGGCGACCTCAAGCGTGGGTTGCTGACCTGCCCTTTCCTCCTGACTCATCTTGCCTCAGAAAAAGGCTGGTTTGGGGCTGTACTGAGCTTTCTCCGCACGTAAAAGCAACGTTGTTTAGAGGTCCCTGTTAAGGGCTTCTCTTGCAAAATGCTGTCTAATAATTACCTGGGAGAGATGCCGTGAGGATGCTCTTTTAAAAGGGTTTGGTTCTGCTGAGGTTTTGCATCTGTAAAGAGAGTTTCTTCCTTTAAAGATGTGAAAACAGGCTACTTTGTGTATGGAAAAGCACATGGCTGGTGCAGGTTTTATCTGGGGAGGAATCTGGGTCTGCTTGTGAACCATATGAACCAATTTGGAATAGGGGGACATGCTGGGTGAGCTGCTGGGCTCTCAGATGAAGCTTCCTGGGTAACTTAAGTAAAATGTAATTTTCTATTAGTGTTAATAACCTCTTAATCACAGTGTAGAATCAACACTTCTTAATGCATACATGTGCCTAGGCATACCTTTACATGTGTGTATTGCACAGATTTCCTGGGCCTTAAGACTCATCTGGAAGTTTACCTCCTGCTAAATTTTGTGTGTTTGAGAATTAAAGCTCATGTTTACTCAAGGAATAGAGGAGGATATTTTACCAGAAAAGTTAACAGCAATACTACCAGCATCACTTTGTTATGCAGTGTGTTATATATCACGTATAACAGCATGTTATGCATCAGCCTCCATGTCCCTCCCTACCTGTCTGATTGCCCCCATTGTATGGATGGGCAAGCACACTTTATCAGGAAGCCAGCAATGGAAGGAACATTTCCAAAGAGCATTCCCAAATCCTCCAGCATCACATTTATGCCATTTCTCTGACTTTTGCAAGAGTACAAACTCCACAACATGCCCTGAATGCCAGCAGAGAGACCAGAAACAAAGGCAAAAGCTGGGCAGAGACATGGAGTTGCAAAGAGGCTTCTGGTGAGTTACCACAGCATGGACTCTTACTTTAATTAACATCTTCATTAATGATCTGAGATAAGGAAAATACTTGCAGATGAAATCAAGCGGGGAGGAGCTGCTTATATGGAATGATATGGGGAGAGCTGAAAATGAGAAACACGTGTAAATGACAATAAGAGATTTAATATAGAAGAATCTCACAACCACTAGAGTATAGTTAGAGTCTCCAGTGAAGCCTTGGGGTCATCCTGGAGTGATGGGAGTTTGCACGGAGATTTGGCAGTAAAATGGGTTCAAACATGTTGGGCTGCGTGTGGATGGTGTTAGTACTATAATGTTGGTACGGTGTGGCTGGGGATTGCAGAGAGGGAAAGGAAACTGAAGGTAGGTCAGAGAGAATTGGATAGAATTACTGAATACTGAGAAGAAAATTCCCTGATGGATGGATGTCTGAGGCTGCTGAGTTATTGCTGGGATGAAGGCTCTTTCTTCACCATTACTGGTGGAGGTTCTGTTGATTCTTACAATCACAGATTTGAAGCTCAGGAGGGACCCCTTGATCACCCTTGGATTTAACCCATTTACTCTTGTACTGAGCCAAATGACTTGAGTTTGGCTAAACTGGGCAACATTTAAAACTAGACTGGGTAATGTGCAGAGAAACGAATTGCAGGGCAGCAACCCTGCATTGGCAGGGAGGTGAGTTAACTGATCTCAGGGGTCTTTTCAGACCATGTCTTTGCAAGATGGGATAAAATGTGAATAGACAGGTAGAACAGAGAGATCTAAACTAACATGGTGCCAACCCTCTGGCATCATGGCCTCAGTCAACTCCAAACGGACCTAAAGTCAAGGAGCAGTTGAGGTTTATACTTTGCTTGTAAAGAGACCACTGCTTGGTCTCTGTTTGTCAGCCAAGTTGTAAAACTTTATCTGTGGTAATACTGTGTGTGAACATCTGCATCAGGCGGTGCCAGGAGAAAATGTCTTTGTATGTGCACATCTGAAGTGTGTGTACAAGTATGGATGGTGTGAAGGATTGCAGAGGGAACCTGGGAAAACTCTGGGCTACACTGGCATTCCTATCAGTGTAGAGAGACCTAGCTTTGAAACCCCATTGCTAAATGAGGGTATCTCTGCCTGAATTAGTTACAACTTGCTTTTCTCTTTGTCTTTGAAGTGTTGTTCTGTGGGTGATACCTAGTGAACGTGCATTACTCTCCACAGATAACAGGAAGAAAAGAGAAGAGATTAAAGGGGACAACCCCCCTTAAAGTAAAATGTTCCCAATAAATCTTAACTGAAGCAGATTAGCAATGGGGATGCGTTTCGTATGTGTGTAAGCATCCACACAGAGATGTTCTGGGGACAAGAACAGGTCAGACCTGGACTTTGAAAAAGAGTTTTCCACTGATTCCTGATGACTTAAGACAGATCTAAGCAACACCAGCTGGAACCAGGCAACTTTGGCTCCAGAATTAGTGTAGATCATTTATCAGGGCAATGCTTGAATAATAAGACTATTGCCGCTTTATTATATCAGCCGGTGTCATAACCAGATAGAAAAGTTTAATATTAACAAAAGGAGCTGCCTTCAGTAAGCATGTGTGAGAGAGCAAGCATTCTCATTTTTAAAGCCCGTGTGTACTAAAATGTCAGTGTCCTGACCTTGGGGAAAGGAGTTCGTTAGGAAAAAAACACAAATACAAAGTAAATAGTCTCTCTGAAAGGTTTATTTAATCTGTTTCTCTTCCTGCCCTTATTCTTCTTAATGTATTTAAAACTTAATATTTACTCTAGCAAAACAAAATCTATAAAATAGTTTTTGTAGGCTCCTAAATAAGTAGTAGCAGCTCAGCCAGAGCCAGCCAGTAAGCGCTGCGAAATATGCATTGTAGAGACATTTGAAGTTGTCCCCAGTGGACAATTTGCACCGTTCAGTGTTAAAAGGCTCTATTTCAGTGCTGCAGAAAGCCCCCCAGATCCCCTGACTAGGCAAGTCGAGTTTACAGATGATGTACTCCACTCAGCCGGCTTGTAGTTTCAGGGCTTAAATGGCTGGCAGGGCAAAGAGGGGATAGTTAAAGTGTTCAAGCTGCTACAATGGAAAAGCCTTACACGATTTTATGGCAGGAGAAGAAATAATTTTTTGAGGCTAAATGTTGCTGGCTTGACCAAGCGGACAGTCAAGGAGGCTTGGCTGGGGGCAATGGGGACCGTCTTAGCCAGGGAGAGGGAGATATGGAAAAGGGGGTATCTGCCAAATGCCCATCCTGAACTGAAAGGTGAAAATGGGAGAAATCTGTGCAGCCAGGTAGTCACAGATCATAGAATAGTTTTGGTTGGAAGGGACCTTTGAAGGGCTTCTAGTCCAACCCTCTGCAATAAACAGGAATATCATCCCTGGAAGAGTTAAAAAAACATATAGATGAGGCTCACAGGGACATGGTTTGGTGGTGGCCTTTGCATTGCTGGGGTAACTTGATCTTAAAGGTCTTTTCCAACCTAGCTGATTCTATGATCTTCAACTAGATCAGGTTGCCCAGAACCACATCCAGCCTGGCCTTGAGTGCCTCCAGGGTGCATCCACCACCTCTTTGGGCAACCTGTGCCAGTGTTGTGCCAGTGTTTTGCCATCCTCATTGTAAGAAATTTCTTCCAGGTTGCTCAATTTCTTGTGGTTAAAAACCTGCCCTGCTAATTGTTCTGCTTTAGAACCATATCAGACAGGAGGTGTTTATACTCAGTTTATGACAGTATTGAGTTCTTTCTCCTGTAATTTGGCTTTGGTTTCTTCCCTTGTGAAATTTGGGAGGGAAGGAGGGTGATTCCACTCATTCTCACTGGCAAAGCATGCCAGTGAGGGGATGCACTCTATGTCCTGGTGTCCGACTGTGTGTCCTCCTCCAGAGGCCAAACACTGGCACCAGCATATTTTTGAGCTCCACATGTTTTGGGTGCTCTCTGCCACTCAGGGCACCCTGTCCAGCCCATAGTCTCTGTGTCCAAACCATTTTTTGGGTGAAAATAGAATGATTTTAACTCTTCAGAGTATAATAGACCTTGTCATGCCCCTTATGCATTCTTCGCTCTTAGGCAACATGTGGAGAAATCAAAAGCATGAGAAATCACTTTTCTGTTTCTTTATTGTCTCTGTATCATCTTAATTCATCAACATCTTCCTGTCATTTTGTGGTGGTTTTATGGCTTGAAAGGTTTATGTTTTTTGCTTGGTTTAGTGTTTTGGTTCAGGGTTTTTGGCTTGCAAGGCTTATGCTTGCTTGGTTAGGGTTTTCTTTGGGCTTGTATGGGTTTTGGAGGTGGTTTTTGTTGTCGGTTTTGGGTTTTTTCAATTGAGAAATTGCAAGGAGGTGTCTGACACTCAAGAATACCTGTAGCCTCCTGTTGTGCGTGGAGAAATGTACTGAATGCAAAGAAGCTCCTTAGACTGTTTTTTTTGTGGGATTTTACACAGGATTTCCCATTACCATTCAGGGAATGAACAATGTACAGAAAAAAAAAATATATATATTTTTTTCCTTCTCTTTTCCACAAAAAAAGACTCTGAGCAATATCTGAGCTGCTGCTTTTTTTTTTTTGCCAGCTAGTTAGAAACAACCCTGCAGGGGGACGGAGGTATGAACATAGGAATAAACTCCAACTTGTATTTTGATTCTTTTAATTTTGAAATTGTGAGTTATTTCCTGCAGGCAGGAGGGTGGACACTGCCTCCAGCACCTCGTTTGCTGGAGAGAATTGAGAGCATTTGGTTTTATCAGCCGCTGGCATGGTAATGAGCCTATTTCTATTGAAATTGGCTCATTACTATTCATTTTTGCTGGCTCTCGACCAACTCATGAACCGCTTTTTGATTTTCAGGGGAAGAAAGAAAAAAAATAATAAATGTAGGGAGTTGGGCCCATCCACTGATAGAAGTGACAATGTGAGGACATGCTGGGTGAGCATCTGCATTGTGAACCATCAATGTGGCCGAGCCCTGACCCATGCCACTGCTGCTGTTGTAGCACGGGTCCTCTCCACCTCTGGACCCTGGGATGTCTCTCCATCACGCCAAGCAGTGGGATGGGGCCTGTGTATGCAAAAAGTCCAGCAAGGATTCATTCCATTTACATGTGACCTGAGCAAATGAGGATTTGGGTTTTGAGAGCGAATGACTCCATATGATTATTGAATGGCTGTGAGAACAACGTCATGTGCCCTGCATGCTTTGGTGAGCTGGTAGTTTCTGTTCATGGGGGTTTTGGCAACTAGTCAATTTATATTATTCAAGTGTATATAGTGACATTTAAGGGTGTTTTTTCTTATTTTGAGCAATATGTAAGTTCTGTTTCTCTCTCCCTCACACAGGCACACATACTCACACACACACATCCTTGGGAAATACTTTAGCACCAGTGAAAAAACAAAACTCAGCTCTGCCTGAAAAATATCTTTCTTTAAAACTGACTGAGCATGTATTAATTATGGATGAATGTAATTTTATCCCTGTTACCAGTTTGGAAATACTCAGCCAGGCCCTGCCACCTGTACTCGCGTGCAACCCCAATGCCATTAGACTATTGTGGTTTATGAAAAGACGGGATTCCTTGTGCAGACAAGGAAAGACTGGGTTTGGCTCCATTATTTTGTGGATGCTTGGCATTGAAAGGAACAGCATTTTCAGGTGGGTTGCATGTAGCCCCTTCTGAAATGACCTTTCAAGCAAAGCACCCAGGTATCACTAACTGCTCTATAAAATCTTTCCTTTGGTGTGAGAGGGAAATTTTTTTTTGGCAGAGAAGCACCACAATTGATTTCTATATATGCTTAGTCTCCTTTTTCTTTGCTTCCCCTCCCCCCCCCCAAGATGGTTTCCCTTCAAATTAAGAAGTTAAATAAAAATGCTAATAGCTTGCAGTTGGACTGCTTGTATTGAAGACTGTAGCTATGTGCTTCTGCGGTGCACAAGAAAGGAGAGCATTTATTTTCTTCTATAATTCGAAAAATATAAGCCAAATTGACTACTTCTTAAGTACCAGAATCTGCAAAAGTGATAGGCAGATGATGACTTCTATAAAGTGAATGTTGTCCCTCCAGGTAAATACTGAATCAAGGGCTACAAAACATTCACAACAATTGCTGATGCATCTTCAAACTTGCACTCTTTTACATGTTGTTAAAAGAAAATAAACTGGCTGTTTTTGTAGAACTCCTCACAGCTTTGTTTTTTTTTTTCTCCCCTATCAGGCTGAAAGTGTATCTCCTCCAGAGCAAAAAAAGCCTTCAAGTTTGGATTTATGTTATGGCAGGCTTTTGGGATTATTAACAGTGCTGTTACAATCACTGATGGAGGAAAGCGATATGTGGCAAATGTGGGAGAACTTTTTAAGTTCTTTGGGGAAAAAAGGACTTTGTTTCTCTTCCTTTATGTATGAAGAGTTTTGCTGGAGGAGTTGGCACCGTCTCAAGAGCCTTCATTCATGCTTTCATCCCTTCTCCCAGTAGATCAAGCTGGTTCTGAGGTATCACGGCTGGCCCAGACGCTACTGTAGATGGGGATCTCGGTGCAATCTTGTAAAAGCCATCATCAGCTTTTGCTGGGTCATAACAAATTAAGACAGCCCGACCCAGCTTCTCAGCTGAGTGTCTCAGGTCAAGTATATTTACTTCTGTTTGCTTACTTTTAGGAGTTTAAATCCTCAGCTTTATTTTTGTTGCAGTAAACTGGCCAGAAGTGATCTGTTATTGCTGTCTGAAAGGAAATCACACCAGTGACACATAGTTGTCTTTGTGCATTATATAGCTGGAGGTTATTCAAACTTTCACCATCAAGACTTTACATTAGGAAATAGTACAAAAAAGAAAGGTTCTAAATTCAAATCAGCCTTGTATGGTATGGTATGGATCATCTGGACAGGCCTATTTGTTTTTGGTGAAGACCTATGGTGCTATTTCAGGAATCCAGATCAGTTGAACAACAGTTTTAAATACACCAATTGATGTAATAATATCTTACATCTTCCTATTATGCCCCACTATGGAAAACGATGTAGTGTAAGAAGCTTGTGGCAATTGGAACCTCTGGGTTAATTGTAATTGTGAGAGTACCCAGATCTAGCTGACTGTCTGTAACAAAATGAGCATATAAGATGTAATACACCCATGGAGACAAAACATTATTGGTGCAGGATTTGGAGAAGCATGCAAGTAGCCTTTAGGAGGAGACAGACAGGAAAACAGGATGTCCAGAGAGAAACTGGAACATTCCTACTGCTGGAGGTAGCAGAAGAAGCCATGAATTGTGAGTGTTGCCAAGGATGTGAATATATGATGAGGTGCAGTGATTTTTTCATTCTACCATTTTGGTTTAGACCTTCTGGTACCATGCACATGTTAGCATCCTGTGACACTACAGTGCTTCGTTTAATTCCTTAGGTCTGCTTTAATTCATAGCAACATATCTCAGTTTGTCCTGGCGACAAGCTCCTTTAGGGTTATATTTAGGTACCTCTTGGTTGAAAGGAATAAATTTTGTTTCTCTGAAGAAAAAGAAGCAGGTGCTTACGTACTAGACCAGCTCTGATGCAGGGCTGAAAAGCCATGTACTGGCTGCATGAACTTCAGGGGCAAGGCTGTGAGAATCACTTTAGATGCTCAGAGGACCTTTCAGTCTGCATAAATTTGTATAGACAAGGAGAGTACTGGTCATACTGGGGAGAGATTTGACCAGGCTGATACCTCAGGTCAAAGTATACTGGAATCCACCTTCCAAAAAGAAATGAGTCGAGGTGGTTTAATCCAGAATATGGGTTAGGCTGGAATTGGCCTTCAATGGCAACAAAAGCTTGCTTTTTTCTCTTCAGGAAAGATAATTCCCAGAATATGGTGGCTCTGGGCCTCAGTGACCTAGGGAGGACCAAAGGGAAAAATTATAGATGTAATCGAAATTCACAGGAATTGTTTGAAATGATATGAGCGGGTATATGTAGAAATTATGGGATGACATGGGAAGGAAAACCTTATGTTGAATATTACAACCTCCTAACAGAAAGATACATTAGAATAAGGAGGAATATCCCAAGGGAAATGTTGGAAGCCCCATAGCTTGGATAATTTCTAATTAAACTAGACAAAGCACTTGAGAATATATTGTAAGGGAAAAGCCTGTAATGGCAGCAGGCCGGACAGGGTGACCCTATAGGTCTTTTTCATTTCTAATTTCTGTGATTCACTAATGATTAAGTAATTCACTGATAAACCAAACATCCGTATTGCCGGGTCTTATCCGAAACTAACCTCACCTCTCAACCTTTTCAAATTTACCAATTAATAGTTAATTAGTTAATGTTTGTAAAGTGCTTTGAAGATGAAAAGTGCTAAGTGCTGAGTATTATTATAGAAATAGGGGTAGATAAACTCATTTTACTTAATTTTGAACCCTCAAACACTCATGGAGGCCTCAAAATTCAGATTGCGACTTGAGCATTATTGGGTTTGTCTGCCTTGTAGAGGGATGTTCTGAGAGGTTGTTAACGCTCTGATTAAAATACAGTTGTAATTTTGATAATGCACTTATCACACAGTTCTATATATGGCACAGCAGTTATAATCCTAATAAAACGTGCATAGAAAGCTATTGTCCCTGTCCTTACACAAGCTGCAGTGTACAATACATGCACTTTGCAAGGGAATGCAAGTGGCACAGAGAATAAGCAACTTAGTTTTCATAATGGCTTTCACCCTTCCAGTTTATGTTGATTGTTTTTCTTTTTAAGTATATTTAATGGCATCAAATGAAGGTGTTAATATTTAGGAAAGAGCTTCACTGAGAATTCTCAAATGACTGAATTTTAGGTCCCTCTTACATTTGCTCCTGTGACTGGTTGCTGGCATGTGCTGTGGTCTGAGCTGTGGCTTTTATCACCCAGAAAGTGGCACCATCTCCAGTGTGACAGAAGTAGCATCCGACATGCGCAGCACAGCAGGGTGCTTAGGGATGCATTGATGGTATGTCTGTGAATGATGTGTATGAGGGTGAGACTATAAATGATATTAAAGCAAACCAGGGGTAATCCCAATCCTGCCTGAAGTAAGGCAAAACCAGGATGACTTCCCTTGGATGAAGTAGTAAAGGACTAATTTTTGCTTTTATTTTCAAAATGAGCATTAAATAAGATACCAGTTTACATTCAGAAACCAAGACCTGGGCAAAACATAGTACATAGTAGAGGTAACCACTTCAGTAAGTTCTGGTCTGCACTTTGCCTGAATTGGATCCACGTTATCTTTCCATTGCCTTTTGCAGGAGGGCTTCTTCCCTCATCCCTGCCCATCTGGATATTCCTGAGAAATAACTTCCAGGTTTCAATCCCAAGTTTGTTCATCAGTATCTTAAACTCATTTATAAGAGAGCAAACAAAGCAGTTTCAGGTGGAGTTCGCTACAGTCAGGGCATATGATTTGAGAGCACAATAATGATTCAGAAAATAATAATACCATGTGGTTTGTGATAGGTTTACTCGTTACAGTGCTTGAATAATAAATCTTAACTATTGAATCCTTGAACGAATAATCACAGTGAATGAGTAATTTATAGGTTAAAATCTGTTGAATCAGAGCACTCCTGGAGTAATTTGAAAAGGCGTACACTTCTGTGTGAACTGAGGTCCCCTCAGTCTTCTGGATGTGCTAGAAATGCAAAATGACAGCAAATACTTCAATAGGTATATCAAACAGGTGATATAACACAGAACTAGAGAGCAAATATATATATGGTTTGGGCCTCAAAG